>LAVV01010076.1:0-14382 GCA_001263375.1 Puccinia sorghi
TTTTTAATAAAATGGAATAGCGCCAGAGTAACAAACAATTTAACTGCATGTCACCTGGCATGTTTTGACATTGAATGTTTCATTAATCATCATCTGGTCAAATTTATTGAGACTGAACCTTGGCAACAAAGACTTATCCCTGTACCAAATTCAATTAGAGAGGATTTCATTGAACTAGTGGAGAAGAGAATCAAGACCGGCCTGTACAAGCAATCAACCTCTAGCTATTCAAGTCCTATCTTTTGTGTTGCAAAATCTAATGGGAAATTATGTATTGTGCATCATTTGCAGCAGTTGAACAAGGTTTTTGCAGCAGTTGAACAACATTTTTGAAGCAGTTGAACAAGTTTACCATCAAAGATATGGGTTTGCCCCCAAAGATTGAGGAGTTTGTGGATTCATTTTCAGGGAAAGCATGTTACAGACGAGGAGATATTATGGGTGGATACAACAAAAGGGAATTGGACCTGGCTCCAAGACCTTTGACAACATTTGAAACACCACTAGGAAGGTTTCATTTAACTCAATTACCTCAAGGTGCAATAAATTCAGTAGCAGTTTGTCAGGCACAAATGACATGGATACTTCAGGAGGAATTACCAGAGCATGTAGGGATTTTCATTGATGATGGAGGAATAAGAGGACCCTTGATAGATTAAAATGGAGCTAGATTGGATGAGAATCAGAAAATTTTTAGGTTCATCTGGGAATATGCAGTTACCTTGGAGGTATACTATTCAGAATTGAGGAAGCAGGTTTGACCATTTCAGGAGAGAAATTTGCTTGTTGCACTTCAAAAAAAACTTGCTCAACTGCCTGAAGTTGACATGCAGAAAGTCCCAAGAAGCTTCTGTTGTTACTCTAACCTTTCTCCAAGAGTGATTCAACCAAGCTTTGATGCACAGTCACTGTGCAGACTGCACAGTGACTGTGCCAAAACATCTAAATATGCAAACTTGTGGAGTTTGGATGGCAGATTGGCTGGAGCATGCTGCATGTAAACTGCAGGCAGTTGAGCAAGTTTTTTTTGCAGTGTCTGAGGCAATGAAGAATTTCAAAGTATCTCAATGATGGATACAACGAATCAAGGCTAAATAACCCAACCTTTTCAAGACCCATAAAAAAGGATGGGTAAATTCACAGATGGAATGAAGACTGAGCTTCTTCTTCAGCTTGACCACAATTTGTTGACAACCCTCCCAGAGATGTCTTGCTTCCTCAAGGATAAATTTGAGTTAACGGTCTCAACACAAGCAATGAGTAACTTGATCCATGATATGGGCATATTGTGGAAGCAGGTTACAAACATACCTGCGGCATGGAACAAGTCCAAGCTCTTGAAGCAACAAGCAAATTCTGTCCATCACTGCAGTTTGGATCTTGGACAAAAGGTTGTATTTGTTGATGAGGCCAGGTTTGACCTTCACTTTGGTTGATCATTTGGCTATGTGCCAGCAGGTATGTCTTTCTTCTTCTCTTGTTTTTTGATTTTTTTTTCTCTTGGGATTCCCTATCAGGAAAGCCAGCAGTCTTTGAGCCTTGTGCATAAGGCTAAACAGGTCACCTTGATTGGTTCCCCGTCCAAGGAGGGCTTTTTCTACCATGAGCTCTTGAATGTGGATAACACCAAGGAAAGAGGTGTTTCAAACCACCCATCAGTTGTAATGGCTTTCAACTATTTAGTAATTGATTTCCCCCTTAGTATTTTATTGAAAATATGGAGAGACTCCTCCGTTTTTTGATGAGGAGGAGTTGCCTTATTCAGAATGTTCAAGTTAACAAATTCAGACCAAGAGGAAGTCCATGGCTATTTGTGTGATTTTTAGGAATTCTGTTGTTTCTATGTAATCTCCTTTTTTATTTATTTTTTGGGACATTGCCACGTCTCAGTGATTATGAAATTCCTAAGAGATGCATCTCCAGGAGTAGAGTGATGTTCCTTAATTCGTTAATAAGTTGTCTTGGTCGACCAGACTAAGTCTCCGCTGAAGATTCCAACTGAATCGCATGTCTCTGTGGGTATTAGACATGGTTTTAGGATGAGTTTTGTGGCTGTTTTAATTCAATTTGGCTGGTTTTTTGCCTGCTTCTTGACCGTTTTTTCATATTTTGTTTAAGTTTTTTTGCTTTTGACCGTCTGGTTTTTTCCCTCCTTGACTTCCAGTTGAGTGTATTGACTGAGAAAAAAAAAAAAAAAGAAAGATAGAAACAGAAACAGAAGCGATCAGAAAAGAAAAGAACAGAAAAGAAACAGTGCCTTTCTTCTCATCAACTACAAAAACATTAACAGAAAAGTAACGTCTCATTTCCCTCTCAACACTTGTCCTACATCACTCTCTCTTCTTCGCCATCATCATCTCTTATCTAGTCCTCGGAATAATCCTAACTCATCTCCACCTCCCGTCGGTTCAGCTCCATCACACGTCGCCATGGACGCTGCAACCCTCCTTGCTAATACTCTCTCTGCCGATTTGGCACTCCGAACAACCGCGACCACACAACTCGAAACCGCGTCCAGAGAGCATCCCGCTCCCTATCTCGACTCTCTCCTCACCGTCCTCATCTCGGTCGATCAACCCGCTCACATTCGAAATGCTGCCGGTTTGGCCCTCAAGAATGCCCTCACCTCACGGGATGCCACTCGGAACGAGGAACTGATCGAGCGTTGGAAGTTGATCTCTGATGAGCTCAGACTCAAGATCAAGGACGGTCTCATACGATTGCTTGCCGATGAGCAACGCGCCGTCCGTCAAGTAGCAGGCCAAGCTATCGCTGCCGTCGGGGCTGTCGAATTGCCCCTCGGCATGTGGCCAGGCCTCATTGGACAACTGCTTCAAATCATCAACAATCCAGAGGGCGGCGTACCCTTGCGACAAGCTACTCTACAAGCAATCGGATACCTTTGCGAAAGCACCGTCAGTCACCAGAACCTTCCTGCTCCTTGACTTGTTGTCCCCTTGATTAGAATATTTAAAATATTTAATTATCTACCTCCACCTTCAGCTTCCCGAAGTATTGGCAGCTCAATCTAACGAAATTTTGACGGCGGTCGTCTCTGGAGCCCGAAAAGAAGAACCCAGCCCAGAGGTTCAGCTTGCCGCTGTCAATGCGCTCTATAACTCGCTTGAATTCGTTCGAGCTAACTTTGAACGCGAGGTAACGTCTCTTCTCTCTTTGTTTTTCCCTTTGACCGATCGAGTCTTCTTCTCAGCACCCGTATTGATAATCTCAGGGCGAGCGGAACTACATCATGCAAGTTGTCTGTGAAGCCACCCAGTCGCCAACACCCGATGTTCAGGTGGCTGCATTTGGATGTCTCGTCAAGATCATGCAATTATTTTATGACAAGATGAGATTCTACATGGAGAGGGCTTTGTTCGGAGTATGTAATGATCGCTTTTTCCACTTTTCTGTAAAACTTGCATCTGACCCTGTCACCGCTTTAAGCTCACCGTTCTAGGAATGAAACATGCCGATGAGCGGGTGGTGCTTCAGGCGGTCGAATTCTGGTCGACTGTGTGCGACGAAGAGATAGAACTTCAGATTGAGGCCGAGGAAGCTCTCGAGTTCTCAGAGCCGACGGAAAGAGAGTGCCAACACTTTGCCAAAGTCGCTCTTCCGGAAATCCTTCCAGTCTTGCTCCAGCTCCTAACCAGGCAGAACGAGGATGCAGACGAGGACGAATGGAACGTCAGCATGGCTGCCGGAACCTCACTAGCTCTACTCGCCCAGACAGTTGGGGATGCAGTTGTGACACCGGTGATCCCGTTTGTCGAAAGCAACATCAAGTCCGCTGATTGGCACCAACGAGATGCTGCTATCATGGCCTTCGGCTCAATCCTTGACGGGCCAGACCCCAAAATGCTTGATCCGCTCGTCTCACAAGCGCTGCCAACCCTGATCGAGATGATGCAAGATCCTTCAATCCACGTCAAAGATACCGCTGCGTGGACGTTGGGAAGGGTGACGGATCAACTCATTGGTACCATCCAGCATGATGTTCACCTTGAACCTCTCATTACTGTTCTATTAGGTGGCCTGGGCGACAATCCGCGTATTGTCGGCAACTGCTGCTGGGGCCTCATGAATTTAGCCGAACAACTAGGTGATCCTAACAAGGACACTTCCGTTTTGAGCAGATTCTATGAAGGTATTGCCAACGCATTGATTACCTTTTCTGATCGGTAAGCCACTTACCAACACCTCGGTCTACAGTGGCTTTGATGCTCACAACATTATACTGGCTGTGATAGTGTTGCCGATGAGCCCACCTCCCGCACTTCAGCATACGAAGCCCTTGGCACTTTGATTAAATTCGCCTCGGCTGAAGCACTTCCCGTTGTCTCTAATGCCCTTGTTGTCATCATGGAACGGTCCGAGCGGTTATTGGGCATGCAAGCCCAACTTGTTGGTGACGATGATCGACGTAACTATGCAGACCTCCAGGTCGCTTTTTGTGCTGTCTTGACGGTATGCTCTCTTAATGGTTCCTTTTTTCCTTCTTTGGGGTGCGGTGATTGACAATATCTCCGTCTTCTCAGCATGCCATCCGCAGACTAGGTGCTGAGGTCAAACCTATGGCTGATCGAGCAATGACATTGATTCTGCGCCTGATTCAAGGCGCTGGACCCAAATCCCCCATCCTTGATGATGCTTTTCTCGCTGTTGGTGCGATGACGTACGGTAAATTTCTGTTTTCTGATTGTCCTACATTCCCAATGTAAAGCTAACATCACAACTTGAACTTCAGCACTCGAATCGGATTTCCTAACCTATCTTCCTGCCTTCCTACCATTCCTCAACGCCGCCCTAAAATCGCATGAGGAGTACCCACTATGCTGTATCGGTGTGGGTATTGTTGGTGACATTTGTCGTGGTTTAGGTGAACAAGCTACCCCGTTCGCACAAGGATTCATGGAGCTGCTACTCGAGGACCTTCAGAGTACCGTCCTCCATCGCAGTGTCAAACCACCAATTCTATCTTGCTTCGGAGACATAGCTTTGGCCGTCGGTGGCAATTTTGCTCCGTACTTGGAAACTACAATTGGTGTCTTGCAGCAAGCTGGAGCCATGCGGGCCGATCTGAATAACTACGATTTGGTGGAGTATATCAATCAACTTCGCGAAGGAATTCTGGAAGCTTACGCTGGCATCATCGCCGGTCTCAAGTCGGCGAGCAAGACTGATTTAATTCTACCTCATGTGTCAACGATATGTACCTTTCTTCATGTGGTTGTCACTGACCAAGATCAGACAGAAGAGTTGCTCAAAGGAGCCCTGGGGATCATCGGTGATTTGGCCGAGATCTTCTCCAATGGACAGATCAAGGCTGCCCTTGACCAACAGTGGATTGCGGAGGCACTGAAGACCGGAAGAACAAGGCTAGGAGGTCCAGAGACCAAAAAGTTAGCCAAATGGGCCAAAGAGGTTAGTGTCTGCCTTGCTTCTGCTGCTTCTTGAAAACTCCCTCGATGTTCAAAAAAAGATCTGACTGGGTTTTTTCTGACTCTCATAGATGGTTCGTCGAGCGACTCAATAAGAACGGTCTCGAGCCGTAGGGAGCCTGATCAAGGTGGTGTAGGGGTTTTACTATAGCCTCTAGCCCTTGAAAAGGAGACCTTGCGCTTTGGTTGGGTAAGCGACTGTGCCCCCTCCGTCGCTTCCGGCCACCGATCAACTAGAATTCAACTCCGTTTCTTCATGTCCTTCTCACCTCAAACGAACCGACCAACAAATTGACCGACGACGGGTAAACCACCACTCACCATCCATCATCCTTCCTCAATCTCTCCTCTCATCATCGGCTCGAGGGGTCTCATCCCCCCCCCCTCCCACTTGGACGTTATATATATACATACGATTTAATCAGGAGGTCCAAAGGATCCATGTATTCTTGAAATCAATCTAAGTCCGCCGGGTACATACTAATAAATCAACGCTAGAAGTCCGTCACCACATATATATACATATCTATATATGATGATCTGTACTTCATGACTTGTACTCCACTACAAGACGAAAGTGAACCGGGCATCTCAATCTGGGTTGAAACTATAAATCTAATCAACACTGCGTTTCGAGTCTTTTTTATTAAACTCTTGATACTTCCTACCCGTCTTATTACATATATATCATGTTGGCCCAGATTTTAAAATTCAAATAAAGAAACATGGATATCTTTTTTTTTTTTTGATTGATTTTTTTTTTTTTAATTTAGCTTATTGAGGTGGTTGTTTTTGTCTTGCTCTCAATTTTTAACGCTAGCATAACCTGTTGCCCTTTTTCTATTCTGAACAAGTGATCAATGAAAAGAAAAATCTTGAGAATCCCTTGCCTTTTTTTTTGTTGGTAGTATGAAGTGTGCTTTTGTCTTCTGTTTCTGTTACTTTGTTCCCTTTCTTGTCTTTTTTTTTTTGGTTTCAGGGTTTTCCAACTCCTTTTGTTCTTTTTTCTCTTTGTGGTTCAAGGTATATGAAGAAATCATCTTTTTATTATTATTTTTGCCTCATAAAAAACCTATGGATTGGATGCTACAGTGCCATAAGTGGTTTGTTGTTTTCCTTTCTGTTCCCTTTCTTTTTTTTCTTTTATTTAATGGTGAGATTAAGGAGAAGAAGGAAGAGGGAGAGGAGGATCTCTTTGATGCTGGTGATGAGGCTTTTCTTGTGATGGCAGCTGAGATGAGAGAAAGTGGCACTAGATAGTGTGGCAATAAGCTTGAAATGGAATAGATGTCATTGTCACCTGATGAGCTACCAACACTGGACTTGCTATTATATACACTGACAGTAGGGATAATAGTGTTAGAATTTTTTCAGCCATGCTCATTACAAACAAGTTTTTTTTAGTGCCAACTTTGTTTTTTTGACAACTAAATCCCAGATGTCTTTGTTGGATTTTTTCCAGCTGATAATGTAGAGCCCCCCCCCCCTGAAGAAACTTTTAATGGTCAACATATTTCCTGTGCACAGGATTTTTGCAGTGGTAATGAGTGATGTCCAGCTGCCTGCAAGTCTAGAGCAGATAGAGCAGGGAGCAACAAGTACAGAAACCAAGTCCCCAGAAC
This sequence comes from Puccinia sorghi, assembly GCA_001263375.1. Lineage (NCBI taxonomy): Eukaryota > Fungi > Basidiomycota > Pucciniomycetes > Pucciniales > Pucciniaceae > Puccinia > Puccinia sorghi. Next base: position 7,067 of record LAVV01010076.1, read on the forward strand.
TGGAGCTCCAAGACAAAAATTGTCCAGAACTGAATTAGTGATTCTTGGATGAGAACTATCTCCCAAAATCAAACTGTTCATCCCTCACCAGTGAGGGACATGTCTTTTGACTCAGAACATGATCATGCCCAACCACATTGTCTACTCAGAATTACTGGGGATATCTCAATGTTCATTGTAAAACTCAAGGTCTAAGGGACTTGCCTTCATCATGGCAGAGGAATTGATATATTAATTCCTTATATGAGCCAGCTTCACTTACACAGGACCATCACAATCAGTGACAGGTTCTAGAATTTTATTTAATATGATATACTTAGATTGGTATCTTCTCATTTGTCTTTACACATGATTCAGTTTTTTTCTCCTGATTATTTGTGCATGTGATCTGCACATGATTAGTCATTTGACATGCAGGTGATCATGCACATGACTAGACATGTGATGAATCATGTGTAGCCACTCATGTGGAACAATTTAAATGAAAATTTCATAAAATCAAAACTTAAAGATGCTTGCAAACTGCATAGCAAAAACATGCAGGCTTTGGGACAAAAACCAGATTTTTCCACATATCCACACCAAGACCAATCAATAAGCACCTGATGACAGTTGACATGAGGCTAGTTAATAGATTAAATTCAGTAGCCTGATGTCACATTTCATCTGGTGATCATTCATTGGTCATGGTGCCAAGAACCCACAATACCTGGTTTTACATAAGGTGGTTTAGTAGGGGCTCTCTGGGGTCCTCCTTCTGGCACTTTGAAAAATATCAAATTTCCTAATACTTGGGGGGTTCAATATTGTGATTTTTGCCTCCAATGCCCCTTATTTATTTATCTTTGGTCACTAAATTTCAGCTTAAATCTAGTAACATTTGGAGCTCAACAAGCCTCTCAGTGTAGTCTGCAATGTGAAAATCTAGTAGGTATGAGCTTGATTATGCCCTTGTGATTTGAGGTGCAAAAATTCAGTTTCAATACATGTTTAGCATTTCCAATGAGCACCATAAAAAATATGATAAATCCTAAGCCTCCATTTGGCCAGCCAAATCATCTGTGAGGTCAAGTAAAGTTTGCATAATACTGCAAATAGGGTTTGAAAGCCCTTCTTGCAACATGGCAATGGCCCATGGGAACTTGATTGCGCTTATGATGGTGGTTATTTTGGTCCAGACCAAAATAACCACTTTGGAAGGGAACTTGAATAAATTTTCATAAAGTGATATGTAGATTATGACACCTGAGGCCATGCCAAACATTTTCAAGTGTATTTCCTTCCAGTGAATCTGTTACTTTTCATCCATCCTTCTCATGCTGTTATTCTATTAATATTTATCATGTTTCTCATGCTCATTTATGGTATTCAAAATTGGGGCTTAAAATGGCGTGGTTTGAAATTTTAGCAGGGGATGGTCAAGAAGATTTTATGTGTTGTGACAAACAAGTCCCTGCAAAACATTTTATGTGGAAACTGCTTATGATTTTAAGTCCAAATTTTGAATACAATAATTGCCTAAAGCATGTTCTGCATTGCGAAGTAAGACTCTGCATGACCACACACAACTAACGGACAGTCAAATCTTCCAAGAATGAAAATCCATTCATCCTTTTTCCTTGCATCATGATGCACATGTGGTGAATTATCGCAAGCCTATTTTTGGCAGGTGGCCCATGTGTGCTCTCTTGGAAAGGTAAGGCAGTGCGAGTTGTTGGGCGGGTTTGAGTACCGGCCCGCCCAGTCACCAGCGGCCACCAGCAAGCTGAGGGGATTCTCCGTGAGCGGTCAAGCCAAGCCGCTTTTTTCCTCGGAACCATGCCCGGCTTCTCATCCCTCAAGCTCTTCACCGGCACATCCCATCCGGCCCTCGCGCACCATGTCTCCCGGCGACTCGGAATCCCCATCGCTCCGGCATCGATCGAGAGACGCCCCTCAGGGGAGATCTGCGTCTCTATCAAGGAGAGCGTCCGACAAGCCGATGTCTACATAATCGGCACTGCGAGCTCAATCACTTGTACCACTAATTCGGCCCTCATGGGTATACACTCCATTTTCGCTGTCTATTCATTTCCCTCGTCATTGACTATTTTCTTTTCTCTCGCAATAGAACTGTTGATCATGATCCACTCCTGCTCGATAGCCTCCGCTGGTCGTATAACGGCAGTGATTCCTCATTTCCCATATGCGTAAGCCCCTTAATTCCAACAACACCCACAGGACAAGTTGTTGATTTTTCTTTCCCTTCGACAATGTCAGACGCCAGGACAAAAAAGATAAATCAAGAGCGCCGATCACTGCCAAGTTAGTTGCAAATATGATCCGCGAAGCAGGCGCTCATCATGTCATTGTCAGTAACAGTTTGCTTTCTTCAGAGAACAGAAAACAAAAGCGTTTTTCTGATGCGTTGGTTTATCAACAGACAATGGATTTACACGCCTCACAGATCCAAGGCTTCTTTGATTGCCCGGTCGACAAGTAAGTGTCTATTTCGAGAAGGTTTTGTTCACGATATGAGTGCTGACAAGCTCGTGGTTGTTGATGAGACAGCTTATATGCCGAGCCGACACTAGTCCAATATATTCGAGAGAACGTGGATGTGAAAAATGCAGTAATCGTCTCGCCCGATGCAGGAGGGGCGAAGCGGTGAGTATCGTGATGTGGCAAAGAACCGAGCCACTGCAGCTGGAGGAAATGAGCCAAAGAGAGGGCTGAACGCTCGAAGCCCTTCCCCAGTGCCTCGTCCATCGCCGCCCGGCTCGATCTCGACTTTGCGCTTTTCCACAAGGAGCGCAAGAAAGCTAACGAGGTCTCTCGGATGATCCTCGTAGGCAGCGTCAAGGGCAAGACGGCCATCCTCGTCGATGATATGGTATGTCTCCTCCCTCCCTTTAAACCCTCTTGTCAAAGTCCATCTTGCTGATTATTTCAAATCCTCCTCATAGGCAGATACCTGCGGCACGCTTTGTCTTGCCACCGAGAAGCTTCAGACCGCCGGCGCCGTTAACGTCATCGCCCTCGTCACCCATGGCATCCTCTCCGGTCCGGCGATCTCTAACATCAACGGATCGAGTATGTCCAAGCTCGTGACGACCAACACGATCCCCCAGCACGAGCATCTTGAGGCCTGTTCGCGACTGGTCTGTGTGGACATTGCCCAGGTGCTCGCCGAAACAATCAGGCGTAGTCATTATGGGTACAATGCCCTCTTCTCTTCCTCTCTTATTTCACACCCCTCCCCCTCAAGCTCAGCTTCCCCTATAAAAACACATTTACTGATCAACTTGAGATTGTTCATCTCTACAGGGAATCTATCTCATATCTCTTCGATAGTATACCCTGGACCGGCTCCGCCGCGATTGACTATACCACCCAGGCGAACCCCGATGACTCCCACTCCGCCAAGCCCACCCGGCCATCAAGCCCAGATCAGCCTTACTCTCCTAAATCAAACGGAGTTTCCAAGAGCTCTGATCAGCCGCCCATCTCCGTCCTACCCTCGTAAACTCACCCCTTGCTTACGTCCTGCCCATATTTCTTCCCTTTCTCATCGCGTTTGGTCGTGCGCGCTGTAGATCATTCATTCTCTAGGCCAAGTCTTTCAAATCCGCGTCACTCAAATTTCTCTCTCAAACAACAGCATCCATAGACCACTGGACTCCATGATCAAGCACCTCAGTTGTAAAACTTAAGCCTTCTCTAACCGAACAAGTCAAAAGTGACCAGGTTACCCTCACCCCTCAATATATTTGCCATAGCTACTATCTGTCTCCTCTTCCGTCATATTGATACGCACAAAGCAGAATGAATCATAGATAGCAATAATAGACGAATGGGGTGTGATCAGTCCGATTTCCCTTGAGGCTGCTGTCAGATCATAGCTTGCTTCAATGGAGACAAAATGAGATGATGGTGGGTGAAAGAGGTTGATCAAAGGGTGAAGGATAGTTGCACATACACAAAGAAACCAAGATAGGCCAACTGCCATGGCACATTCTTTATGAATAGTCTTTTGCATCTTTCATTTTCCATCTGCTCCGAATCATGCTTTGTGGCCTAACATTTACTTGTTTCTTTAGTTACCACTCTTCCCTTTTTCCTTGCATCATGAATTAGTGCACTTACTGAGCTCTTATTTCTCCTGTTTAATGTTGATATCCCCTCCATTTTGTTCGGTGCCCACATGATGCTGAGCTGTGAAGGGTCATTCCATTCTTTTCCTTCTCTTCCAGTTTGTTCCCCCAACCGCACACACACTCCTCCAGTTTTTACTACAAGTTTGGCCTTGTTTTCCCTGGGATTATGGGTCCCCATTGGCTCACCAGGAATCACAAGTTGTATGTCACTGCCCACATGAACCTGGTTCAGTGCATCCCAAGTAATCTGCGCTGCATGTGCCCTATTCTTTACATCAAATCAGTAACTCTCAACAAATCTTTTTTTTTTTAAAAAAGTCCTTTTCATCTCAGATTAACCAGAATGCACTCAACCAAGTGAGGCTTTCTAGGAGGGTATCGCTTAGCACTTTTCACAATTTATTTTTGAAATTCATTATAAATACAATTAGATATATTGCTGACACTAGTAGTTAGTCTGATAGCCAACAAACCAAAGTTGGTTAAGCTTGTCATAGGTAGTCTGGGTTGCAATTTACCTGTTCAAAATTGGTTAACTTGCTACCCATATCAACTAGGATGAACTCAACCAAGTTAGGTTTTCTGGCTGTGTATTGGTTTATTCTTTGGGCAATGGGAATTCCTTCAATGTCTGATCAGTCAAACCATGATTACAAAAGGGACCTCTGTATTTTTGATACCCCTGGTCAACCAGTTAATGAAGATTTCATGTGGTAATGGAGGTTGGAACAGGAAAAACATTTCTGTTACTAAAATAATGCATGTATTATTTACATATCCTGAAAATACACTCTTTCAGCAAAATAGGGGCAGAGATTAGTTTTCTTTGGACAGATTCAAGGTCATATCAAGCACCAAAACAACCCGGGGGTTGAATTTTTGGGCTGAGGAGTACCATCATTTTCACAGGCCCAATCACTTCAAAAAAAAACTTGATCAACTGCATGCAGTTGACATGCAGCATGCTCAAGCCAAGCTNGAAACAGTGGCAAACTTGGACAACTGCAAGGAATTACTTTCAACTTTCAATTCTTGGTTCCCAAAGGTGGCAAATAAACATCGGGGATAACGGTGTTGAATTTTTATTCATTCCAGCTGTATCACATGTCTGTGATACCTGAGTTAAACCGCGCGCATCCTGCAAAAATCAACCGGTTAGGGCTGAAGACATTCCCTTTATTACCGAGTCTCCCAAGATACTTTTTTCTCTCTCTCAACCTTCTTCAAATACTTGGCTCAACCCGGTCATCAGGTTAAACTCAATATTTGGTCAACACCGCACTTCTTGATCTATTTTGATCCACTTCACCGATCTCTCACTAGATCACCGCTCAACTTTATTTGAGTGTGCAATACACTCAAGAATTCAACATTGCTGTAAAATCTCAAATCCAGTCTTGCTCTTCACAATCACTCTGTCTCAAGTGCTGTTTGTTATCTTTCTCTTTTCCTTCTCTTTGTCTCTTTCTTGTGTTTGATGCTGAAAGTTCCCTCTCTTTTTAGTGTGCTTGTTTTCTCTTTGCCCCCTGCTCTTTCTAAGTCCTCATCCTGATATATCTCATTTTCCATCTATCAGTGGTATGATTCTTTTCCTTTTTTGTCTATGTTGCTCTTGGCTCTTTCTTATCTTTTCTTTTTAGTCTGGATCTGGCTTTTAGTCATTCAATCAAAAATTTATCACAAGTGCCTCATGTACACATCTAAATATTTATAAATAATTAAATACCGCTGTTGTATGGATTTTCAAATCTTACTGGTTAATTTTGTTCAGGAGTTCCACCAAAAGATCAACTCAAATTGACAGTTTACATTCATTAGAAATTGAAGTTACAAGAAGATGCTTTATGGCAAGATATATGAAGAGAACACATATGTATAGGAACAAAAGGGGTAGCATGTTTTTCTATCATGAACATCAATATTATGATATTGTATCCACCTAGCAAGGAAGTCCAACAAAATCTAAATAGCAGCAAACCCTGAAAAAAAAACTTGATCAACTGCATGCAGTTGACATGCAGCATGCTCAAGCCAAGCTTCCATTCAAACTCCACATGTTTGCCTATGTAGCATTTTTGGCACAGTCACTGTGCATCAAAACTTGGTTGAATCACTTTTGGAGCATGGTTGGAGTAACAACAAAAGCTTTTCCTGGGACTTTCTGCATGTCTACTGCAGGCAGTTGAGCAAGTTTTTTTTGCAGTGAATGCAATGAATATCAGCAAGTAAAGAATTAAGTAACCATTGGAATTTATTCTTCCAGAGCAGATAAGGATAGAAGTAAGTTCTAGGGAAAAAATAAGATGATTGTGAAAGTGAGAATGGGATGGAATTAAGATGGCCTGCCCCTTTGAACCACTCTCTTCTCTTTCACAATTGTTTTTTATCTAATCCTCTCTTTCATCTCAATCCTTGGGCCACTTTGTGGCTCCCCCACCATATCATGTATTTCTTCTCTCTTTCATTCAAGTGCCTCACATACACGTCTAAATATTTATGAATAATTAAATCCAACTCCTTTAAAGATTATACTGGTTCCTTTTTTCAGAGCTTCCATAACAAAGGCAGCTCCAATTAAAATTGACTGGTCATTTGTAAGGGATGCTACCAGCAGAGGTTTAACAGAAAGAGATATGAAGAGTAAAAAATATAGCATGTGTGTCTTAACTAGATGCAGTATCATGAAAATAATTGTAAGGATATTGATTCTACATATAAAGAAAGGCTAAAAGATTTATCAAGCAGCAAAGTTGGTTGCAGTGATGGTAAGAGCAGACCCTCTGTCTCAGCCCTAACTCATCAACAAATACAGTCATTGCAATCCTTTAGGTATTTCTCATTCCTATTTGTATTTTATTTGTTCTCATTTTGTTTTGTTTCTCAACTGAATGAAAATACACTTCGGGTTCATCTCAAATTCTCTTACTTGAGGGTGTCAAAAATGGAAAAGGTGTAAAATAAACTCTGTTTAAATGAGTCTTGGCTTGATTGGAATGATCTCGGCAATTATCTGTAGCTGTGTAACTCAAAGGAGCATCTTGGCAGACTTTAAAAAGAAGTGAGAAGGACTCAGCTTCCAAGCAACAGTGGGCCGCTATGCTAAATTACGCTTTTTGCCCATTACCAGTCAGCGTAGCGGCCAGTCTTACTCACCCAAATCTTGATAGCGTTACTTCATTA
>LAVV01010087.1:22548-34724 GCA_001263375.1 Puccinia sorghi
CTTTATTATCATGTTCTTCAACATGATTTATTTCTGTATCTTTTGTACACTTATAATTAACATTATAAGTTGTACATGGTATCATTGGAATCAGCTCCTTGAGCTCTATCTTATGATTATGTTTATTTTCTGTTTAATCATCAGTTACACTTATCAATGATGAGTATTCCCTTCCACAGGGATTACATTCTCAACAACACAAAGCGTTGCAGAAGATGACCTCTACTGGTGGTGATATGTATTTCCATACCACAAAGGAGAGCAACACTTTGGGTTGAGCTGTTGCTGTGGAGTCTTCATAGGCTAGGTGGCAGCTGCGGGTCTCAGAAGTAGCTGCCGCTGATGCCATGTTGCGCGCTGAGGACTGAGGCGGACCAAAGTAAACAAAGGAAAGTATCTTCATATCTTTTGTTAGGCTGAAAGGATTACTTATTGCTTTTTTCAGCGGCGGAGAAAATACAGTAGGTTTGGCAAGGGTGGGTTGGTTGTGTTGAGGAGGCGGTCATAAGGGTTTTGGGGGCTCAAGCCGGAATTGGAGGTGGGTCAGGTGGAGAAGAGTCTCCGAGGGGGCAAGACTGGATTTGGCAGCCCAGCCAAGAGGGGTTCAGGTTTTTGTGAAGCAGGGAGCTTCAGGTTAGAGGTGGAAGCAGGGGAAACCAAATTGGGGTGGTGTTTCAGTAAAGAATTTCTATTGGAGAACTAAAGATAAAACCAAACTGAAAACAAAAAAAGGTGAGAAGAACGGACAAGATATGAGATGGATCAGAAGGAAAAGAAAAGCATAAAATGGAACTGTTTTGAGTAGTGTAGGTGGAAAGACAACACGAGCTTAGGAGAAGAGAAGATGATCAGTCTGAGAAAGAAGAAAAGAAATGGAAAAAAACAATAGCATTGAGAAAAGAGAGGGTCAATGAGGTGTCAAAGAAAAGAAAAGATGGAGTGAGAGAAGAACAGACAGGTATTAAAGTCTGATGATTCTTGATGAGGAGTTGAAGGAGACCTTGTAGGTGGCGGAAAATCTTGATTGAGATCAGAATGGATCAGATGTTGATGAGGAGGATTAGGTTGAACAACAGAATACTTTACAGATTTGCTGAGTGCTTGATGCAGTGATCAATAAACTAGTTCTTTTTGAAGAAAGAGAGTTTTTTGGTTCCTGTCTGATTGATCAGGGCCAATTGTTTAATCTTTTTTCCTTTTTTTCTAGGACCAATATCACGTAAGCAACCCTAAGCGGTTGGAGTCTTTCAGATTGATTAACTGCTGCCGCAAGAGCAAGCACTTTGAGGTGCCAGGAACAAAACATCTCAACATGCATGAGAAAACCAATGATTTTGGTTGTTGTAGAATGGAAGGAATGCTTACAAAGTAGCCATGTTTTCAGCTCCAAGCACACATGGAGCCACTGGATTGAAAATAGGGATGTGACACCAAGGCGCAGCACAGAGTCACTTTAGGGGTGCTATGTGCATAAATATGTTATAAAGGGGGCTAGAAGCGCTCTCCAGTTGAGCTACAAGCAGGGATTCCTTGATGTTGCATCCTAGCAAGAAAAATCACAGAATTTAAGATGAAGTGTATTTCATTTCATCTGGCACTGCAAAAAAACTTGCTAAACTGCTTGCAGTTGACATGCTGACACTCCCAGGAAGCTTCTGTTGTTACTCCAATCTTCTCCACAATTAATTCAACCAAGCTTTAATGCACACAAAACATCTAAATATGCAAACATGTGGATTTTGGATTGCAGCTTGGCTGAAGCATGCTGCAATTTCAACTGCAGGAAGTTGAGCAAGTTTTTTTTTGCAGTCTGGGTTTGTTTGGTTGAAATTAAACTTGTTAAACTATTTAGGTTCATTAGCCCCATAGTCCTCAAAGATAACACATGGCCAGGATTCTTTTGTGCAGCACAGCCACTACAAGGATGAAAACCTAAGTTCACTTTTGAATGTACAAGAATTAAATTAGTGGTATACTGAACAATATTCCCATGATCCTGATCTTCAAAACTATCTACCAAGGAGATGGAGAGGTAAAATTGAAAGACTTTCAAAATCCATCATCAAAGATATTTTCCCAAAATCATTAGGTCTTAAATGGCCATTTTTTCTATCTTCAAAAAAAGCAAAATGAATCATCTTTCCAAAAATGTTTCTCAACCTTTCGCAGAATCAGAGCCAAATAAAACTCTCCTGTTTCATGGTCAACATTTTCTTGGATCCAATGGGGCCACAACCAAAAGATATCTACCATTTCAAGGAATACACATTTACTACAGATGGATGCTTTTTTGGTGACCTGAGTGCATTGATTCATTCCTTTAATTCATTTCATTTTTTCTTACTTACACTGATAATCTGCTTCCTCACATCACCATCTTACTGTTGAAGGTTTAATCCCTGTAGAAGGGAACTTGGCAATTGAAAGCCATACTGAAGTATCAGATGCTTCTGGTATTCTCAGCCAGAATGCAAACATAATGAGAAATTCTCTGTTTCAATTTCCACTGAGACAGGTACATTAGCAGGCATTAAAAGAAAGATGAATGTGACAGGAGACTGGAGCATTCATAATAAGAAAAGAAAGTAAATAAAAAGTAATGACTTTCCACTAGGAAAGGTCAGCAGCTGAGATTTTCTTAGCATCAATAAACCTATAAATACTTCCCTTCTCTTTTCCCTCAATTTTGTCTACCTTCATGTTCATGTATCCACTCATACACTCACTCACTTGAATATCAATTCTTTATACTTTATTAGACCTCCTATCAATCAATTCATTTTATTTTATAACTAGCTAATCCACCAACTCAATACTTAGATATTTTTCCCTCCCATTATCACATCAGAATCCATGAGAAAAATTTCAGATTTTATCTCAATTATTTTTTTTATTTTATTCTTCTCAAATATAATCTACCGCTTGAGGACTTGTGGTGCCATGACCATATTATACAAAGTTTTTTTGAAATTCAACCCATAAAGATTGAATGTGCAACCCACCCTGGTGTCCCCACAATGCTGTGAGGTTGCACCAACAAAAATGGCCAGGGCGGTTTGCAGGTTGAATTATTCAAAATTTGTGCACCTACAAATCCACCACCACAAAAGTTGGTTTTGGGTCACCTTGACCCACTTTGGTAATCCAATCTTCCACAGGAGTTCATAGCTTGAACAATCCCCAAAAATAGCAATTAACTCAAACCCAGGCCCTCTCAAGTGTCAGAGGCAAAATTACACCAGGATAAACAAGCAACAAACCCCTATAAGTCTCACCTGAACTCCTCAAACCTGCAAACACAAGTCTGAAATATGAACACAAAACCAAAAGTCTGACACATGAAAATTCTCAACAATGCACCCAACCACATCCAGCATCACAACCACAAGCCTGTCTCTACTTGTTTTCTTCCATTTTATTCTATAAGAATTTGTGCCTTTTTCATCTCATAGGAACAGAAATTTTGTCCCTTTTTCCCTCTGTCAGCCTTAGAGAAAGCAAAAACCTGTCCAAAAGGCTTCAATTGTAAATACAATAATTTTATTTAATTTCATTTTTCTCTGAAAGGAGTTTCTAATTACAACAAGCATTGTTCATAAATCAAATTGATGCTTCTAATAAGATTCTCCTTCCTTTTATACCCATGTAAAATTGTGTTATAGTTGCAGTTGTGTGCCTGACATAATCAAGGTTGAAAATAAGTGGGTTTTCTAGCTTACATCAAATATATTCAATTTGATTCTCACCCACTGCTAGAAAATCAGACCAAATGAAAATTTCAACCTCAGACCAGAAAAATCCCAGAACCAGTACAGATCACTCACCAGGAAACCAGAGGACCCTTTCTGCTAAGTCATTTTCCCACTGATCACAGTGTCATCATCACTTTCCAGTAAGTCACTTTACCAGTAAGTCACCTTTCCTGAAAATCATTTCTTCTCTCTCTCTCTCACTCCTCACTTGGTTTTTATGAGCCACCCCTGATGCTTATCTGTTTATTCTCCCTTTTTTATTCTCTCCTCCTGTTTTTATGTGGTTTTTGTTAATAAACAAACCACATCTTATCAGACCCTCTGGAGTCATCCAAAGGGGAACTAGTGTATCACAGCTTATCTCCAGTCCTCTTTTCACCAAGAGTTGAAATGTTTGATCCTTCCATCATATTCCTGTCCTCAGCTCCACAAGCTTAGAGATAAATCAGTAGAGTATAAGAGAAAACTTTGTTTACAGCCTTATTATCTATTGTTTTATCTTTTCATCAGAAATACAACTCTATTTGAAAAATCATTTGGTGCCCTTTTGTAACTCTGGAGACACAGGCTCACATCTTCTCTCTGCAATTTTCTTCCCCCTTTACTTTTTTTTCCCACAAGTTGGCCTCTCACTCCTTTATACTATAAGTACTTCCTTTTTTCCCCTGGAATTTGTTCCCCAATAAGCTCAATAATAATCAAGAATTATTTCTACCTTGTTTACACCAGTCAGTCTGGGTTTACAAATCCCCAAACATATACCCAGCTCACTAGGAATCAAGAAGTATTTCTTATCACTGGTAATAGCCTCATTGAGGATTTAATTAGTATAGTTAAATATCTTACCTTGTCTACAATACCATCATCTGAATCATTTATCCCTTACCCATCCCTTGTTTACTCCAGGTTCTACACTATAACCTCAAATCTCTGAACATCTACATTATCCACACCTTATTCTTAAAGAGTCCATTGAGTTGTTGACTTTTCTTTGCTCTCCCAAGCTTACCCAGAGAGGAAGTCTTCAAGCACTCATGCTCATTCTTTTCCTCATAAGAGTAGTCCCACACCACAGCCCGGAAGGGAGGCATGGGACTGGTGGTTATGGTGGAGGTTGAGCAGCCGGTGGGTTAATTTTCAAGGGGGGTAGTGGCACCAGACCTGCAATTCACTGGCTGCTCCACCTCCGCCATAAACCATCCCTGCTCCAATTCCACTTCCAGGCCCACCTCCACCATTACCACCGTTCCCAAACCTCATGGGTCTCATTTCAAGGAATTTCACCTGATAATTTTGGCCTGCAACACATGCACCCTGGGAAATTAATGAAGGTGAAACCTGTTGCAGCGTCGTGGGGAAGCTGGGGTGGGTTGCACCTTCAATCTGTATGGGTCACATGTCAAAGACCCTATAAAAACTATAGGATATACACTGAACATATTGGGAAGCCTTTCTAGAGCTGGATTTTCGGATTCTGTGGTGCCAAAGCCTAGTTACTTCAATTTTCAAAGGCTGAAAAACAAGATAAGAATATGGATGAAGAACTTGATGGATTGTTGGGTGGATTTTAGTATTTTTTTTGGGTTTAGATATTTTGGTGTTTGAATAACAATAGAGGAAAGGGTGTTGAGATGGGCCACTGAGATTTAAATATTCCAGAGGGGCCTGCCAAGAAGGTATTTTTAATGGATTACTCTAAATAGCAGTCCCTGATTTGAGGCAGGGGTATTAGGGTAACCTGATCTTCTGGGGGCTGCTAATCAGGGGAAGGGGTGTTTCAAATATTAGGAAAAAATAAAGAGATAAGGAATTCAAGAGGAGTTTCTCCATAAAAATAAGATGAATCCATGATGCAGAGCTCATGCAATTTTGATAGATTTATGGGGTATGCTGAGACAAAAGGAGGAGGTGCTTATGACACTGGGTGGATTTATAAGACTACTTAATAGTTATATCCCAGGGGTGGTGCTGAATAAAGCTTTATTATAGTGTATGAATTTTGAGGAAGCAGGCCACAGGGGGCAAAGAGGCTAAATTTTTAAGATTTTTCCTGGGACTTCTGATTCAAAATCAGGATGTTTTAGGACAGTGGTAAGATCCTCTGTGACATTATTGGGACTGTGGGATCTGTAGCAGATACTTTTCACAGCTACTGATCATTTTTAGAGGATCTAATGACATTTATCTTGCTACTCTTCCCAGGTTAGCCTATTGATCTTCATTTTCTATTAGATTTTCCACAGTGATTTAATATCTATGGGAATGATTTCTGATTACCATGGGATCAAACATTTTATAGTTTTTCTATTTCTGTTCATTTATTTAACTATTTATTTACATACATGTAAGTATATATGGTCATTAAGTAAGTGAAAATCCTTAAACTTTAGGAATTTGTCCAGAGTTTTCTGTGAAATATTGGTATAATTCATTGTGAATGTTTTCTTATCTTTTTCCTGAAAATTATACTAAGTCCCTACTTCTGATATGATATAGTAGTAAAAGAAGATATTTCAATTCTAGGGGTTCTGTGAGTGACCCTGGGTGATTTTGTGAGTGAAACTCATTGTTTTGATAATATCTAAGATTATTCACAAAGGAGGAGTTATTGCTTGCTAGAATAACTCACACTTGGCAAAAGCAGGATATCACCAATTACCTTTCACTGCACTTTTTCTTGCTAAATTTGAGGCTATATTTCCACAACTGCAGTTGGAGTTGTCACTTATAAGTATGTCAATGATTGTGTAGGTGGATGTGGAGTAATTTTGATATGCAAGATTGAATAGCATTGTTTCCAAGTGGTGATGAGTAATTAGCAACAGAAGCTGAAATATTTAGCAATGCAAGAGGGTTTGACCTTGCTTGTGTGGTGTTTTGTTGCTACATATTGCGCGGGTTTAACACAAACAATGTGCATGCTGTCATACTTTTTTTTCTTCAAACATAAATTTTGATATTATTCAGCTATACAGCTTTTCATATTTTTATTTCATTTTATTTAGGGGGTTGGAAAAACACTCTCAAAAATTAGTAGATGACTGCCAGATGGGGAATGATGTTGTTTTGGCCCAACCTCGTGGTTTCCTGTCCCAGTCATTGAAATTGGCCCCCATTTGGGAGTTGTTAGTCTAATTTGACAACTCCAATAATGGGATTCCTAATTATTTTATCATTTTTCAACTATTTCTTTGGGAGTTGTGTGCACTAATATTGGGATTTGTCCATCTAAATTATTTATTGTTCTAACTATTCATCTATTTTATTCTTTGGAGTCACTTTAGCGAGAAATAATCACCATTGGAAGTAATTAATGAGTTCTCCTCTGCATAAATTTCAATGAAAAAAACATAAATTTGAATAAACATAGAAAAAAAACACTAAGGAAGGAAATAGCCAAAAAAACAAGAATCCGTAAATTTAAAATTTAAAATTTCATTTGAATAAAGACAGCAAGAAATCATAAGGAAAGAAATAGGCAAAAAAGAAATAAACCAGTAAAACAAAATAAAAAATGATAAATGAATAACAGAAACTAATAGAACCTATCAGGTGAAATAAGTTACTCCCCGGCAGTCATTTGGAAACATGTTTCATTTTATTTTTGCAATCCTAAAGCTTCTGGTGATGCATGGTTTTTCCAATCCTTTTCAAGTTGAGGAGCAAGGAAGTGGAGCGGAACCGTAAGTTGGAGAGCAGCAAAGTGGAACTACCAGAGATAAATTCTAGGAAGATTAGTGGATTATTGTTGGGGGTTCAGAAGAATGGGAAGAAATTGGGACTAAGTAACAGAGAAAAAGAAAACATGAACACTAAAATCATTATCCATGGCCTCACCAATGGATGGTATTGACATCCCTTTCTATTTACCACAAGGTTGGGGTACCTTGGTATTCAATCAAGCCAATACGCTTTTGAAATAGTGGAATAGCTTCTGATATTCATACCACTTGCGCCTGTTGGTGTTTCTTTGATGATTTCCAGCTCATGTTCTTGCGTCAAAAGTAGTCCTGTTGGGGGAGGTAGGAGCAGGCGCAATGTAGTGTGGGGAGTTGTTGTGAGTTGTTGTGGTTGTGGATCAGAGTTTCTGGCTAAGTTGTCAAAGCAACTCCAAGGCTTGATGATTGGGTGTGCAAGGGCAATTGGGTGACTCCCAACTGATGTTGGTACCATTAAATTACATAATGTTAAGATGAATTAGTACAACAACTCCCATTGGGAGTTGTCAAATTAGAACAATGACTCCCCAATGGGGGCCAACATCCATGACTGGTCTGGGAGACTGTGAGGGTGGGTCAACGACATCATTTCCCATTGGGGAGTCATTGACCAATTTTTGGGAGTTGTATTTCCAACCCCCTTTATTTTTTATATTCTTTCTATGTTAGCTTGTTTTTGATTAGTGGTAAGCTGATAGAGATTCAGTAAAATCCTGAATCAGCCCATGGCTTGATTGAATAAAAAGGCATGTTGTGAAGCCACATTCATCAACTAAAAAAATAAACTGCTGCACTGGCTACCCTAGGATAGCCTGAAAATCATGTACCAAGAAGAAAAAACAAAACACAAAACATACTGTACTCCTGGTGGTATTCACTATGATGGTGAAATCCCCAAGGCTCCTTTGCAGTTTAAGATGATTCTGGTTTTTTAGGATCCACCATGCAGTTTCATATATATTGTTATAGATTATAATTAGGAAGCTTCAACAACATCAAAAAGTCATTCAATCTTTCTTAAAAGCCAGATTATCCTTAGTCACCACACCAAAATAGTATGAAGTATGACATGGGTTTTTTAAGTTTACTGGTGGCCACCCCGGTGACTGGCTTTGGGCCCTTCTAAAAGATTATAGTATTCATTTTAAGTATTTGTCAGAGCCTTGCTGAATGCACTTGATCATAGTCTTGTAGGAAGAACGCAGCGGCTCCAAGGCTTAAAAACTGCTGGAATTGACAGACCGAAGCCCCTGTTATGAATTTCCTATGAGTGCGACATGAGCCGCGATGGGGCAATTGAGGCTTCCTTTTCCCGCCGGTTTCCGGGAGAGGTTCCCTGCAAACACACAACCCCAACCCAATCATGCTCAAGTGTTACACATCCAACAATTTGAACCAAAGCTGTTTGCTAGTGATATAGCTCAACCAGTGGCATTCCTACACCAATTCTCATTCAAGCGTTTCCCTGAACCGTGCCCTCTTAGAGAGGGTCAGGAATGGTTGCAGATTGTCCAGTGGACTGGCCAGAAGCAACTTTACGACGCTGTCCAGTACCGGGGAGTCCCGCTACTGAGCCGGGGGCCCGACGGCGCTTTCAGGGTCCTCCGGGGCAAAGAGTGAGACTCTGAAAAACATCGATCGACCAACAGGGATCTTTCCTCCGAGAGAAGATACCTTATCCAGTCCAGCTCCTTCTACTCTCCGTGAACGACCCAACAACAGCAAAATATCCCCTCCGTCATCATGTTTGGTGCTCTCACTCGCCATGCGCTATCGACTACCGTCCTGAGACGGTCAACAGCCTCCACTCGTCGTAAGCCGCTCTTGCAGATTGATGATCGTTTTACGGCGCTCATCGTGCTGTCTTCTCTAGAAATTCACAGCTCAGCTCAGGCTTATGCACTCAGCAAGTTCTCCATGCCCGCCATGTCCCCGACCATGACCGAAGGTGGCATCGCAAACTGGAAGAAGAAAGAGGGCGAAAGCTTCGCCGTTGGAGATGTTTTACTCGAAATCGTCAGTAATAGCTTCCACCGCGAGCTTGGCAGGAAAATTTGACTTTTTCATTTACCCTACCAGGAAACCGACAAAGCTACCATGGATGTGGAAGCCCAGGACGATGGTAAAATTGCAAAAATTATTGTGAACAGTCTCCCCGTTGCTTTGTACAGACCTAGGATCTAGTCACTGACTTAATTCTGCAGGTGGCCGATGGAGCTAAAGCAGTTCCAGTTGGAAAGCCGATTGCAATCTTCGCCGAAGAAGGGGAGGAGGTCAATGCCAGTGAACTAGAAAAATTGATATCTGAAAGTGAAGCCTCGGCTGCATCACCTCCCAAAGAATCCAAAGAGCCCAAGTTATCTAAACCAGAACCTGAAAACAAGAGTGCCAAGTCCCCAAGCACTTCCTCATCAACAAGCTCTCCGCCATCCAAGTCATCCAGCCAATCTGCTCAACGGCCTGCGATTTTCGCAACCCCAGCCGCCAAGCGCATCGCACTTCAAAATGGAATTCCACTCGCTTCAATCAAAGGATCTGGACCCAATGGACGTATCCTCGAGTCAGACCTAGCCTCCTACTCGAAAGCTGGGGGTGCCTCAGTCTCCTCCTCGGCGTCATCGTCTGCCGCCCCATACGAAGATCTCCCGGTTTCTAACATGAGAAGGACCATTGCCAATCGACTGGGCGCCAGCAAGCGAGAAGTACCTCACTACTACTTAACATCCGAGATTCAAATGGACCGGGTCAACCGTCTTAGAGCCCTCTTCAACAAGGCTGCCGAAGAGCGTGCTGCGTCCTCAAAAGCTGGCGGACTCAAGGCACCCACCAAATTGAGTGTCAATGACTTCGTCATCAAGGCTTCTGCTTTGGCGTGTACAGATGTCCCTGAAGTCAACTCTAGCTGGCAAGAAGACTTTGTTAGACAGTTAAGTTTTTATCGTCACAGCTCCCACCCCTTTTGCTTTGATAGGCGCCTTTCTTTTGGATTTATATTAATGTATTGCGCTTTTTACACCTCACGTTTGACTTGGTCAGGAATCATCACGTAGACATCTCGGTCGCAGTTGCCACGCCAACCGGATTAATTACACCGATTGTGACAAATGTGGGCAGTCGCGGATTAGGTTCGATTTCAGCCGAAATCAAAGCCTTGGCGACGAAGGCGAAGAACAACCAATTGAGTCCACAAGAGTACCAAGGGGGTACATTCACAGTCTCGAATCTCGGCATGTTTGGCTCAGTCAGCCACTTCACGGCTATCATCAATTCGCCTCAATCCTGCATCTTGGCCGTGGGTGGTGCGGAGAAAAAGTTGGTCATCGACGAGGATCCTGCCGGCAAAGGATTCAAAGAGACTGAGGTGATGAAGGTTACTTTGAGTTGTGATCATCGTGTGGTAGATGGGGCTGTTGGAGCTAGATGGCAAGTCATCATCCTCAGAGCACTTCGATTGATCGGCAACATTAACTTTATCTCTTTCTCTCAATTGTCTTCTTGGCTTAACCCCCCTCAAAAAAAAATTATAGGTTGAAGGCATTCAAGGGTTACATGGAAAACCCGCTCTCATTTATGCTCTGAAAGCGAGCACGTTACCCACCAGCATTACCCAGCCAAACTTAGACTGGATCACTGATCTATCTATCTATCTATATATATATATAATATATATATTCCCCCCACCCCTTTCCACTTATGTCACCAAAATAAAACAAGAAAAGAACTTGTTTTCAATAAAACAAAGCAAAATTCGTGGCGAAAGGGAGATGAGAAACACCGTCGTTTTTGTTAAATAACCTCTCACCATTCATGATAAGATGTTTGGTTACTTGCTATGTCTCTACTCGCCGTGTTCTTTCTGCTAATACCATCTGCACACTCTCCTCCCTCATCATCCCTGCCTGCATGTATGAGTCAACCTCACTCATGTTTTCTTTTGGCCACATGCATCAGGTGGTGGTCAGTGTCTCATAGACAACATGGTTGCATGCACTGGAATAGAAAAGAAAAGAAAACGGGTAACACCAGATATGTATGAGCTTGTCCAGTATTGAGCGCTGCTTTATGTCAGAGATTGCTGGCTGTCAACAGATGTTAAGGGCTCTCCATGTATGGTGTGTAACGCTCGCTTGGGCAGTCTCCCAAATGAGTTCGGAATCATTAAAATTGGCTTGGCAGCTTCTAAAGCTGCCTTGGCATATGTTGAACCCCCAACTGGCACCCTATCAAGTCAGGTGGGGGAGCTCCCAAATCTCGCTTGGCAGGATTCAAGCGAACCTGCCATGCCACTACAAAACATTGATTACAATGTCTGCAGGTCAGAAAAGAAAAATAAGGCAAAAAAAGCTATGGGTGGGCCAAGAGATGGCCAGTAATGGGTTGCATCTCAAGGCAAGAGTGATAGTTACTGTTGCAATGAGAGAAAAAGTTATTGCTTTTCTCAGGAGTGATTGATTCATCGATACCTTGGTTGATTTCTTGAACTAGTGCAGCCCGATGCTGTGGTTCTTTTGAGCGGACATAAGTTTTGATCTTGTATGGATCTATCTATCAATCTACCACATAGAAGAAAAGAACAGAAGAGCGGGTTTTTTGGCAGAGAATCAAGAGTCAAGCTTCACAAATCAATCAAGGCAGAAGATTCACAGTCTCTTTCCGGGTTGCAGTGTGCAAAGGGCGGTAATAAGGGAGTGTTTGTTATTGGATT
>LAVV01010098.1:25532-37698 GCA_001263375.1 Puccinia sorghi
ATCAGTCCTGATAGATACAATGCCAGTTTCTTCTGATATAATATCAGACTTTTTCATCTGACATAATGCCATTTCAGGAACACGACAAAAAAAAAGGCAAGGGCCAATCATGCCATATGTTTGATAACAAATTATAAGGAAATCAACACCTTCCAGATTGTACAAGATGAACCATTTACAACAACCGCTGGCGAAGAGAGGAGTGGACTGTGTGACGAAATAAAGATTACAGGTACATTAGATCATACTACTTAAGGGGGCCATTCCAGCGGCATCTCCCCTTCCTCAATCACCACTCCACAGCTCCACACAGACCAATCCCGCGAACCAAAGACCACTTGAGTCAACCAAAAACAGTCACACCAAAATGCACTGCCTCTACCACATTGCTTTCCTATTCGCCCTGCTCCAGGCCGCGCAAGCAGTCCCAGAGACGCTTGCGTCGCGAGCCGAGGTCCCCAACACCCAAGCGAAGGGCCAATCGGACCAGAAGCTCTACGGCATGGGATGGGGGCTGGGCGGACTCGGCTACGGCTCTGCCTACTACCCCTTTACTGGCTACGGCTACGGCTCATCCTACTACCCCTTTACTGGCTACGGCTACGGCGGCTGGGGTAACTACGGTGGCTGGGGCAACTTCGGCGGCTGGGGGGGACTTGGGTGAAAGCACGCCACTCGCAGGTTAACTCGGTAAGTCTCATTTTTTTTTTCCTAATAATCCCATCATCCATTACTACCACTTTCCCCGCCGGCTGACTCTCCTCTGCTACCCCCAAATCCAGGCTTGCAACCACTCATCTGCCCCATTAGATTCACTCCTACGATAACAATACATCTACCAAATCTCTCTGTACCATCCTAATCTCCCAGTCCGTTGTGTACCTATATAATTATGTCATATTTACATAAAAAAGCTGCAAAACGATTTGTACTTTTCTTCTATGATTGCAATGACCTTTTATTTTGTTTTTTCTTATTTGAACATGCCAACGCGGACCCCACCGCATATGGATGAGATAAACAGAGCCAACGGCGACAGTTCCTCTCCGATGAAGAACTAGATTCAAGATCATGAGCCTTGTTCAAGTCAACTCACGATCAATAATAGATGAACATGTCGAGAAGTTGAAAGATTCATAATCATGGATTGTTTTTTTGGCTTGACTGATGGTAGCAGAAGAGTGACAAGATTGTAGCTAGAGAAGAGAAGAGTCAATGGGTCTCAACAAGACCATTTTGACCCTACCGCGCTGAGTGGAGCGATCCTGTTCGGTAGAGATGCCGACTTGGACCTTATCGAAGATGCCGATTCTGACTGAAGGAGCTGGGGATGCAGTCAGGGGGCTGCTGCTGCCCTTGATCCGGATCTCGTACCGCTCCCCATCGTACTCTTGATCCTCTTTAAACTTGATCAACCCTTCCAAGCCGTACCTGTGACATTCCATCAACATCGGCTACCTAGCTTTTCCAGTGACAAAGTAAAAGGAGGGATGGCCTCACTCAGAAACAAACACCGCCAATCCGTTTCGGAAGGTCCGGATAACGAATGCCTCAGCAGAGACAAAATCAGATGATGTAGGGGAGGGAAGCGACCCAGGCACGGAAGAAGAATATTGTTGTTGTTTAGCTTTAATGGCAATGGCGACGTAAAATTCCACGCTGGCACGACCAGCCTTCTGGGCCGAGTTATGTCGCTTGTTGAGGTTGGTCATAATTTTTTCCACAAAGGACTTTGAGTTCATCGATGCGGGTAGAGGTCCTTCAATGATTGCTGCCTGGAGTTGTCGATGAACCAGCACATCGGCATATCGTCGGATCTTTAAAAAGTCAATACTCCATCAGCCTTGCATCAGATGTCATGATATATAAGCTTTTTTTTGGTGGTGAGACGTACTGGACTTGTGAAGTGGGTGTAAATCTCACTCGCCAGGCCGTAATGACGAAAGGTATCTTTAGAGACCGAGCCGGAACCAAAGTACTCGGCAGGCAGCATACAACGAGTGGCCATTATTCTAACAAGCGTATTAAAAGTAGGAACCTCCGGATCCTTCAAGAAGAAAAATGAAAAAAAAAACGAAATCAATGCCACCCCATCAGGAAAAGAGTGATTGCTCAGCTAAAATAGCCTCTTATTTTATTTTCTTCATAGCCGGGAAAAATCGGATGACTTACAATACATTTGTCTAACGAACTGGCCAAGGTGGCAGAGCTAGAGACGTCAAGTTCCAAGCCACGTCGCTTTCGGAGGACTTCTTGTAAGACTTCAAAGTTGGTTTTGGGTGGTGGATTATGACGTCTATGAGCCCCCCAAAGAAAATAAAAGCTATGCTTAGTAAGGAGGAAGATGATAGCATAAGATAAAAAACAAGAAAGAAGGGTTACCTCAATACGGCGGTCTGGGGGAAAGATTTGTAGATCCTTCTAGCAACGCTAATGTTGGCGAGGAGCATAAACTCTTCAACCAAGCTGTTAGTTTCCCTAGATTCTTTCTGCTCGACATCGACGGGATCGCTGGACTCGGAGGAGTTCATATGAATTTTGATTTCGGGGGAGGCCAGGTTGAGGGCCCCAGCTTCCATCCTAGCTTTCTTGAGTTGGATGGCCAGCCTATTCAAGAGACGGATCGACTCGGTGATCTCGTCCTTCAATTTTTCGTCATCCTTCCTGATCTGTGCCGCCTCATAAGTGAAGGCCGCCTTGGATTTGATCACCGATTTAGTGAACCGAACATGCTCGATTTGGCTGTCCGACTCCCGTAACTCCCAGATCACCGAAAAGGCTAATCTCTCCACATCCGGCTTTAATGAACACAGATTTGTCCCCAGCAGGGAGGGAAGCATGTCAATCCGTTTGTCCACAAGATAAACCGTTGTGCCTCTTGAAGCTGCTTCAACATCCATCGGTGTATCAGGTAGAACGAAATGTGATACGTCGGCAATATCTATCAAGTGGAGAAACCATGTTAGCTACCTTCCTACATGTAAAAACTGTCGCGCCTGTGTTCCCCACTATAAGGATGAAATCATGACCCACGAACGCCAACCTCAATATTGCCGCTAGGTAATTTCCTTGCATGTAAGGCATCGTCAATATCCTGACAACCAGGAGGATCAATACTGCAAATCATCAGATCCCTAAAATCCTCGCGATCTTTCCACACTGGGCTGGATGAGCTTTTCTCGGGGACGATCCATTTGTCGCCCTCTGGGGGCAAGCAATCCAAGATTGCCTTTCCAAAAGGACGATAGGGAATATCGTGCTCGAGTAAAAGACTCTCTTGTTCGGTGTCTTTAGACTCGACTATCCCAAGCGCCCTGACAAAGTGACCTTCAGGATAACGCGAGCTAGGCTCCCAGCGATCTATGGATACTAGGATCTTCTGGTTAGCCAGAGTGGAGGCCTGGCGAGTCCGTATCCGAATTTTTGGCACCGAGCGGGAGAGAGGCATTGCAAATACTGCATGGGCCGAAAGACTGGATTGTAGGGCGGAGATGGGGATCGAGGCCCGATCGATGTGACAGACGTACGGCCGCCAATTCCGCTTCACCACTCCGACAACTCTTCCGGTTGGCTGACTCATCCCGTTGCCCATCTCCTTGATTGTTTTGGAGATTGTCATCTCTTCCTTCTGTTCGGTCTCTTCCTCCAACGACGAGCCCGCCGATTCTGGGTCCGGGTCTTCAGCTGCACCCACGACATCTTGTTCAACCACGACATCGTCTGTCGATGATTTCCACTCCTCTCGTGGTAGGAGCTCCACTGCCACAATGTCGCCGTCGATGGCTCGGTTCATCGATTCCCGCCCAATCAACAGAATCGGCTTATCGAAATCATTGTGAAATATTGAGCCCTCGAGGTAATTATATGGGTTGGGTCGGAAGGTGCCTTGAAAGAGCTGACCGGATTGGATGCCACTCTGTAGTTGAGCTAGTGGCAGATATTCTTGATAAAACTCAGATTTGACCTTCTCCTTCTGAGCATTATTTGGGTCATCTGATTCGAATGCAGAGCCACTACTAGCTACCAGATCGAGTAGTACTTTGGAGGATTCTTCTGCCATCATTTCAACATAGTCCTTGGTGGTCGAGGCGTGGATGCGCTGCTGCGTAGCTTTTTCGAAGTTAGCCCTATCATCGGTGAGTAGGACGATATCGAGGTTGTGAGATAAAAGATGGGCCTTGTACCATTTGCAGACTTCGCGGATTGCCCGGTCGTTGCGGTCGTTGATCGACTCATCTGGCTCGCGTCGAACATGGGTATCTAACCGGGTTTCGTTCCAAAAAATCCATCCCCTAATGAACTTGCCCGTTGGGTCGGTTTCGTTGATCATGCTCTTGAGGCGGTTGAAGATTGGCAAGGAGCGATGTCGGACCTCATCGAGTACGGTCTGAGGGACGATGAGGTCGGTGCCGAAGGTGAATGCTTCTAACAGGTCAATCTGCCGTAGGATTACGTTAGTATCGAGGACGAGGTAGTGCTTCTTGGTGTATTTCCGATGGGCTGTCCTTCCGCTCTCGCTCAGCAGGAGTATCTTTCTTCGTTTCTTCTTGACCTCGCTCGTCTCCTCTATCTCCATGGCATCGTCCTGGTCAAGAGGTTCCTGAGATGGGTGATCGAGCTGCAGAGTCGAGAGTATCCGGAGACAGTCCGAGCAGCCACTCGACCCACATGGTATATCGTTTCGCAGGTAATGTTCTCTGCAAAGTTTCTGGACTTTCCCTCGGTTGGTCTTTCTTAAGTATTGCTTCTGAGTGACTGCGGCAACACCACTATTGTGTCGCTTCGAGTTATC
The DNA here is from genome assembly GCA_001263375.1 of Puccinia sorghi. Taxonomy (NCBI): domain Eukaryota; kingdom Fungi; phylum Basidiomycota; class Pucciniomycetes; order Pucciniales; family Pucciniaceae; genus Puccinia; species Puccinia sorghi. Next base: position 30,325 of record LAVV01010098.1, read on the forward strand.
GGGAAGCTTCACGATGGTGATGGGGGGATGAGACTGGATGGCCATCTCGGAAAAGATAGTGGTTGTAGTTGAGCGAGAAGTCAGCTGTTTCATTCAGAGTGCGTTCCATTCAAGCGCACAACCACACTCTATCCATCTTGAGAACTCGAGAAAAGGTTTTACAAAATATTTGCTCAAGTGAAACCATTCAAGTCTACAACAACAACCGGGAAAACTCCAAGTTCAACTACAAATCCATCTAACGTAACCATATTGTCCACATTATTCAAGACTGCGTTTCTGTAGGATGTGTAAGACTTCTCGATGCTCGTTGAGCCATTCAGGGAACGTCTTCATCTGCTGCTCAGAGCGATGAGCCTGTATCCGGCTGCCATCACTCGTACCATTCTTATCTTCACCTGGAGCAGCTTCCAACTGACGCTCCAACAACCAATTCGAAAATGCAATCAACGACCCATACCTTTGTGTGTAGTCCCCAAGCCAACGAGATGCCAATGTATATGAAATTGAAAAGTCAGTTTCAATCCTCAGAGTCATCCGCTACATCCAGATCCGAGTGTGGACTAACCGGTATAAATAATTGGTGGCTGCAGTAAGAATCTTCCGTTGTTTCTCGCTGCCAGGTTCGGCGGCCTCGGCTCTCAACTTGAAATCATACACCGCCTTGCGTCTTCAAAAAAAAAAAAAAATCTGTACCAGATACTTTCACCATGCGAACTCATGATTTACACTCACAGATTTTGCACCGAATCCATCGCACTGATGAGTAATTTATTGACGAGGGAGCATAACGGATTAGCTGCATTGCACCATCCACGACAGACTCAGCTGATCTCAGAGGGAAGCAATGGATCATGTTGAACTTACTCGATCGCCCGATCTGTCAGCTTTTTCGCTAAACGACCGTATTGGAGAACACTTATCAGGCTGAGAATAATTTTATATTCGCCTGAATTGTGTTCGAGGACGAATGTGAGTACGAAAGTGAGTAGACTAAAAAAATACATTTGCTCTCTACGCACCCTCCAAGTACGGGTTTACTTCGGGCACATCCCACGTGTCACCACCGACCGACAGAGTCGGTGATTTTGGTGAGCCTGATGCGTGCTGGGATACATCGACAGAGGTTACAGAAGAAATGCTTCCCCTTCGCTCAAGTCTGGTTGACTTGTTCATCTGTATGCTGTTCGCAACTAACATGGCAGCTACCATACCAGTCGTGGTTCTACCTCGTCCCATCTGACAGTTGAATACCAGGTGAGCCGCGAGTTCCTGCTCTGGAATGGAGTTTAAGGCGCGCGTAACACGCTGCTCAAGCCTCGAAAACACCCCTGGAATCGGCGCCTGTTCATCCGTTACTGCATCAACATGGAGTCAAATCAAGTCAGCGTTTATAATCTGAGTGTTAGATAGCTTTCATCCATCAACTTGCCGGGTAAGCGCGCGTAGTCAACTAAATACCCTTCATCCTTCATCAAATTAAAAACTTCTCGAGGAGTCATGATCTGCCTCGGGTCAACTGTTTCCCACTAAACATATCAAGAACCCAGGTAAAATGCAATAATGAGTTTCATCAGCACAACGCAGACTAAGTCATATCTGTCAATTGTCTGCTTACAACGGCCGTTACAATAAATTTTCCATTCTCTTCCACTTCATCATGTAGCAATACGCGTCCGCCACGGTCAATAATTTCATTCAGAACATCGTTCTTCAGCGCCTCCTCCATACCCTCGACAGCAGCCGCAGCGACACCGGTCGTCACTACATTTTCAAGCGGTTGATCGAATAATCGGAGCACATGGGGTCTACCTTGAACATATAACACCGGTTCCTCTGCATGAAGTTTTGTTTGTGTTCCCCCCAAAATTCATGAGAAAATCATCAGCTACCGTCTCCTAGCCAGTCCGATATACTGACTAGCTTCGTGCCTATGCGTTCACACCCACCTCTCATTGAAGTCCAATACACCATCCGTTGCATCGCACCCATCTTTTCCAAGCCACGCCGGAGGCCATCCACAGTCGGCATCCCGGAACCGAAGATTGATTGATCCCCAGGTACTGGTTGGCCTTTGAGGCTTATGGGGACTTGCCTTTAGGATCGCAGAAGTACATTAGCACCCAACTCGGATGTTTCATCATGTTAGCAAAAAGATTATGGAAATAATTTAATCACCTTATATTTGGAAGTCCTTCCACCCTCATCGGCAGGGTCATCTTCTGCAAACCAACAAAAAAGTCCGACTTGAGGATTGTCTGGGCTGATAAGATAATCCCCGATCGCCTAGCCACTACAGTCTGCTCTTCTTCCGTCCAGTCTCCACCGTGAGTAGCAAAGTTGCCCATTTCTAGGGGAGTAAGCGCCTGGATATCGGCGCCATTCAGCTCATCCAAGAGTGTCTTGAATACTAATCAGGTTATGGAAAACTAGATATTAATGTCGAATTTCACGCGCGGAATTCACAACTACACAGGTGAAAAAAACAGGCGCACCTTGATGCTGCTGCCAGAAAGCTTCGAACGATTTATTGGTCTGAAGCTCTCTCCACGTATCTGCTTTTGTTTCGTTCAAGTAGCAAGCAAATATCAACAGGAACTGCGCAAAACAAAAAAAAAAAATGAAGGAAACGTGCAAGCGCAATCAGCATGTGTTCAATAAATCAATTCATATTGTAACCGTCATAAGTTGGAAAGGAATTGACTGCATATCGACGCAACTGTTGGCACGGACGAAGATAGTCCATCAATACGCGTCTAGTCAATTGAAGCTGTTCGGGAATGGCAAAGCAAGAACGTACATTAGAAAGTCCTTTTTTGGTCTTTGTCTCCTTGGAAGCCGAATCATCGCCGCACTTCTCAGCGTCGAGTCTGCAAACCTCGATTGATTCAATCAAATCATATACAGCCGAACATTTTTCAATAGCCGCATCCACCGCTGTCTTGATGCCCCTTCCATTCCTCATCACCCTAATTAAATTGTTAATTGTCTGGTAGGACCATCTGCTAGGCTTGCGATTGCTGACTTCTGCAAAGGCAAACTTCCCACCTCCATGGGCCAACCATTGTTGAATTAATAAGATGCAAACCATCGTGAGCGTCGATCTGCCCCTTCCCAATTGGCAATTTACGATGAAGGGCGCGTCCGATTCTGCATCCGAAACGATTCCGATCAAATCCTTGATGTCCTCAAAATCGGGAGCTTTCTCTGCTGTGATCGGTTGCCGTTTGAAGTCAAGCTTGCACACATTTTGGAGTGATTCGGATTTTTCATTCATCACCTCTCGCAACGTCTTCACCGCACTTTCTGTTGCCGTTTCCCACACCCCGATAACCGATCCGTCGTGGGTTTCGGTATGTAGCAGAATTCTGCCGTCAAAAATACGCAGTTCTGCTAGTCTAAAATGATTTTTGAAAAAGTGCCAAGTTTGCTCAGTTCGATTGATCAGAAATAAATGAGACCAAGATTCCTATCAACTCACATGTCAGACTTTAATCGATCCTCGAGCAATTCAAGGCGAGGACTCGAAATTCCTCTGATAGATAACACATGCCAGCCATTCAATCGGAAACAAACCCCATTAGCTGCACCACACTATTAATCGCGACATAGTGCACTTTTTGTAGCACGTTGTGCAGAGGAACTCACGAGTAAGACTTCAAATTTCGAAGTCCGACGGCCTCGAGCCTCAAGACATACGGAACTCCATTGATATAGATCAGAGGCTCTTCTCTGTAAATCAAACAAAGCCGCGAATACCTTTAGTTTGCATCTATAAAGCACATGGAGTGTCGTTTTGGATTCGTACCGGAGATTGATCCAAGTAAGCCGCTCAGCATTTTTGAATTTTTTCCTCACGTCCTCAATCACTCGCTCAATGCCTTCTTGAGTGGGCTGCGACAAGCCAAACAAAGCCACGTCGGGAACTTTTCTGAAATTCAAAGCTCCCGGTATCACTCTATCATCTTGATGAAACTGAGCCGGCCATTGGTCGCTTTTCAAAATCAACCCCGCCCTCAAAGTGATCCCACGACGTGTCTTCAAAAGGCCAGGGTGAGGCTTCGGGTCAGCATATAAATTAAAGATGTCAAGCCCCGACAGGGATTCGCTCGAACTGAACGCACATCAACTACGTGATGGGCCCATTCAGCCCCGACCACTTCACCACCAGCACGTTCCAGCTCATTGAAATTAAGCTTCATGGCTGCCGTGGTGGCCAAAGTTCCTACATTGCTTTTAGAGAGTGCCGTAAGATCATGCAAGGGAGCGAAAATATATTGCCGAGAAGTACGCCTAAGTCGAAGTATCATATTCAAGATTTCACTCCTAGTCTACGAAACAAGGAAATGATGGTTCAGCGTTTAGACCCGCCCTACCAAGGAAATAAAACACAACTTTGGAACTGACTTTAAGCCAAGGAGAAAATTTGTCCACAAAGCTCATGGGGGGTTCATTGCAATAGCCTGCGAATGCAATCAGGAAAAAGTATCTTTCCAAGCCTGAAAGTGCCTTCCGTAGATAATGGTTGCCCGTTGTTTCATCAGGCACTGCCGAGGACTGATCGGTAGTAGCGGTGATGGCGAATTTGATGCGATCCTCTAGAATTTCATCTCTCAGGTTAACCTATCAAAGGACCAATTTTTCACATCAGCCTTGAGGAAGTTCTTTCTCACAAATTGGTGGATGCGAAGCACCAATAAGTAGATGTGTAACTAAGGCTTACAACATCGTCACCTGTTCTGACGATCCTCTTGATGAGCTCACAGTTTCACCCCGCATTCGGTATCATGAAGTGAAAAGAAAGAAACTCAACAATGATCAACTACCATATCCACCAAATCCTTTTCTAAATTTCCACGATCCAGGATAGAGACTAGTGACAAAACAATATCAAACTCTCCCGATATGCCCTTTCTATCGTACAATCACGAGCTATGAGCAGATGATCAACGTGACAGCTGGGAGGGTGGGGCCTCATAAAATGACTCGCCTTAAATTCTCCAAGAGATTTGGATGAGTGGTGAGTAATTCCATTACAGAGTGTTGGCTGGCCGTGGGCAAAGCTAAGAAAGAAAATGTCGAGATGTCATCTTGAATTGCATTGTCCGAGTACAAGAGGTGTGTAGTAATATGACGACCTACAGCGCTGTAACAGTTGCATTAATCTCAGCAAGCTTTTGGTCCTGACCTGCTGTTCACCAAGTATCGTGAGAGCCTTGATCGCCTTAAACCCCGGACTGAAGTTTTCGCCCTCGTGATCGTGAGAAGACATAGAATTGTCAGGATCGGTCATCATAGGAGCCTGAGCGCTTTCCAATCTAAATAGATCCTCTCCGCCCTCTTTGATCACCTGTCTGCGGCGCATGATTATTGCGGCGGCCATAGCAAATGTAGTGCGGACAAGACCCATTCCACAATTAAAAATTAAATTGGTGGATGTGGGTATGGTGCGAAGTATAGAAACATATCGATCGAGATAAGAGTCTTCAGGGGCTTGGTCATTTGCTATTGGGATCCTGTAATACTGTAGGCAAAATATATACGGTTTAAAGATCAATGCGAACAATCCAACAAGTCTTCAGTCTATGAGGATCGTGCACGAGAAGAGAAGTGTATTTACTTCAACTTTGTAACCCTCAGATTTGACTCCCTCCCACATCTCTCGGGTCGTTTTCACGTCGTCAGCTGTAATCCAAGTGGGTAAAATATCACCTTCGACTGAGAGATATAGAAGACTCAGCCAAATCTATTCGTAAGCCATGAAAAGTTTGAAATGAATGTTGATAGGGGGCATACCTGTTTCATCGTGAACTAAAACTAGGCCACCGTATTTCTGAGATTCTTTGATAATGTCTAACTTCAATCTGTAGAAATGGAAGATCAAGTCCATAAAATGTATGAGATTCATAGTGCCATATCACATGTTGGCGGGCCGGGGAAATGGACAGTGGCCAGTAGCAGATTGAACAATCACCTCAATTCGATAGCTTCGATGTTGTCGGCATTTTCACTGCTAGTGACACATTGAGTAGGTTTCACCGAATCCCGCAAAACAAACGGCCTGGCAGACATGTAAATTACAGGTTCTTCTCGGGTACCTTTTTTTAATAAAACAATTCAGCAAATTGAGTGTTGATCAAATAGAGTGATCGAGAGGAGTAGTTGGTGATTCTCAGAAAAACATGTAATTGATTTCATGATCACTGACAGAACCAGACAGAGTTCTTTCTCCCAGCGGGGTGCGACTTGAGGAAGGCTAAGACGGTTTTGATTCCGGCTAAAGTGGGCTGAGCAGTCTGAGAGTCACAATAGATTAGATTAACCTTCTATTGAGCATGTGCTTCTGGCATCTGAAAAATGCGAGCAAAGGTCCCAGATGTATTGTCGACAACGAGGATAAAACAAATTTGGAATGACATACTCCAAAGATGTTGTATGAAGCCGATCGAAAGTTTGGAGCGCCCTGTAAATGATGAGTCAGGGACTGAGCTCGACCTATGAAGAAAGTAATCTATTTCAGTTGGCCAAATGAAATCTACAGAGACCGAGCGAAAACTGTTGCGAGTGAAAATTATCGATACCAGAAGCAAAATAGTCGGTTTTGAGCAGCGAGCCTCGGCTAAGAACTGAGCCCTGGCGAGATTTGACGACGCCATGAGCAAGATTATGGAAGTGTACCCGATCGGGTGTGGCATTATTAGTAAATGAGTGATCGTGAGGGACGGCTGAACGGGGATTCAAGGTTTGATGTGACTGGGGTGATTGGTGCGACCCGATATGACTGATCGAGGCACTAGAAGAAGAAAATTTTGGATGGTGGCTCCTGGTGTTGTGAACTACAGGAGGAATGGAGCCTGAGGGCCGAGAGTTCTTCCCTGTCGATTGTGTCAGTGGCTTCATAGGAACTGACCCAGGGAGTTCTTCCGGTTCTGGCATCGTTATACGTCTGTCAAGAGGTCCTTCTTTGTGAGTCTGTCGGGATATACTCTCAAGATGTCTTCAAGATCGGTCGAGCAGCGGGCAAAGCTTTCCAGGCGATGGTTCTCGGACTGACTGTAACAAGTAATCTGAATCACACGATGAGGGTTTGAGTGTGTATCAAGCTTACGGAGCAAGACTGAGAGAGGAGTGGAATAGACTGCTTACCTGATGTTTGCTATTCGAGAAGGATGGTCAACAAACAGAGGACTCAGGAGTGGTAACCTTGGGTGCACAATGACGTCATCGTAGCAGCTGCCCCGGATCCACACCCGTGGGCAAAGTAAGTTGAAACCATATCCAAACCTTCTGGTCACTTACATCGTCTTCGTTAGTATAGAGGTCAGTATACCCGCTTGTCACGCGGGTGACCCGGGTTCAATTCCCGGACGGAGA
>LAVV01010109.1:1823-13989 GCA_001263375.1 Puccinia sorghi
GTTTGGTCAAATAGCACGTGCTTTTGAGCAGCATTTGGTTCGAAGCTGAGCCAAGGAGTTAGACCCGTGACAGAGAGCTTCAAAGGTGGATGTAAATGTATCTTTGAAGTCTTCAAAGATAATAAACTCAAGTTTAAGGAAAGATAACTCAATAGGGCAATGGCTATTGGCAAAGGATAAGATGCAAAAATCACAATATTAATTAAATGAGGGAAAGAAGGAGAGAACATGGAAAATACAAGAGCTTATATATTTGAAGAACGGGGTACAAGCCAAAGATAGATAACAAGCAGAAGAGGGTTGAAGCACAGGAGAGGTTGAAGAGTTGAAGGTCTAGAAAATAGTGTGCTTTGAACAAGCCAGAAAGTTGATGGGGGATCCACTCAAAAGTCCTTGAGGTCTTACCATAGATGAAGAGGAATTATTGCTGGTTTGGATTAAAAGAAACTTCAACGAATGGTGTCATGTTGAAGAAGACTGATTGCTAAGCACAGATGTGAAAGGGTTATTGTCGTACTTGCTGAGATAGTCAAGGGATTGCCAAGCTGAGTTACTAGTCAAAGCCTGAGCTTCCTTTCATGAAAGTAAAAGTTTGAAATGCATGATTGCATTTGGTTTGGAAATGTCAAGATTTCATTGGTTGAGTGTTGCACAACAAGATAGATGTTTGGTTGGAAAGTGTGTGCTTTTGAGGAAGCAGCTTTTGATTTGTAGCTGAGCCTGATGTTTGACATGTGACAGTATCTTTTATCAAACATGTCACTCATTACCTTTCAGACCCCTTTTCTGCTCAACCTGCTGATGAGTCTTTTTACAACCACAATTTGGACCCTTGTATTTAGTCTACTTAAGCTTCCTCCTAAAAGAGACAATAATAATGATCTGTTCTGAAAAAATAGTTCCTTGAGCCCCATCTCATGACTCCCTGTGAAGGCACTTGAGCCCCTTCAATTGAGTAAGTCGACATTTAATATTAGCAAAATATTTATTCATCTTGTTTTTTGGCCATAATGTCAAAAACTCAACAGTATCCTAATTCAACCCTTTCTACACTCAGAAAAAGGTCTTCATCAAGACTTTTGGGCTTTAAAGTTTTGAACAGCTCTATAAGTAACTTGATATTTTCCTTGTGAGTTGCTGTTTGATAATTCAGTGTTACAAAGCATGTTCATTGTCATCATCTTTTGTCAGTATGTTATTGGTCCAGTAAGATTTCCCTGATAGAGTAGACTAGCAGGCTCCCCCCATTTTTCTTCCTGCCAGGCAATGCATTTTTGCTTGTTGAAGTGAATTTTTCAGATGAATGATTTTAATCCAATATTGCTTTCAAATTGTGTGCAGAGTGAAGTGCCATGATCTGAGGGAAGATCAACCCCAGATTTATAATCAGTTTGACTTTCAATTAGAGTATTGAGACATGGTGTTGTTGGATTGCCAAGAATCTCCTGATCATAATTGACAGTATTCCGTTTCTTGCAGGAAGGAGATGGATTTCTGGAACAAAGACCTTGAGGCGCGGAAGTTTATGCCGAAGCCAATGATGGCGAAATGCCATGCAGGATGGGCTGTTAGCGTCACAAGAATCCAATCAGGAGATGTGCTCCAAATGGACCCACTTTACGAGCACAGGGTTGTCGACGGTGGTGATGTGACGGTATCCTGAGGACACAATTAGAGTAGTTGTCGTGTTTGCGCCGCCTATTCCTCGTGAGTCGTGACGCGCCAAAGATCATTCGACCAAAATCTGTCGCGAACCACCGAAACAGCAACGAAGGACATGATGATCAGAACACCACATCCATTCAACAATCAACACTCACTCGCTGCTTCCCCAAACAGCCTCTCCTCAGAATCTCAGCTCTTCAAACAACTCGAAGCTGCAACACAAATACTCGATGACAGACTCAACTCAAACCTCAAACTAAACCAACCCATCCAGCTCGATTCAACGCTACAAGGTTTTCTAATCTTCCATCTTATCCTCCTTGCCAGCTTCAAATCAGGCTGACGTGTCTCTCATTTCCCCAGGCCATTATTCCTCAGATTACTCTCTCCCTCCTAATCCCATTTGGGCACCGCTCATAAAGCGTCGTACCATCCATCTACCCGATGTCCTCTTTGATCAGTACGATATTCAGCAACATCGCTGTCTCATGGGCATATTCCCCGAAATTCAAAGGGCTTGGTTCACTGTCGACAATAGGCTATTCTTATGGGATTATCGAGATGGCAACGATTTTGCTAGCTTCGAGCAACTAGAAGAAATCATCTCAGCCATCGCGATCGCGAAACCAAAACCAGGTGAACAACAATGAAAACAAAAAAAAGAAATAAATAACTCCTTGGCTTTCCCAAGATCGATCACACCCTCAATTGATATTCTAAATTCATTATTTGCTTTGATTTAGGTCTATTTGTTTCCAATATTCAACACCTTCTAGTCATCGCAACACCCTTAATGGTGACGATCGTCGGCTTAGCATTAAAACCAAGCTCCTCATCTAATTCCTCCAATGACGAATTATCCCTTTATCTGACTGGCTTGGAAGTCCCTACCGATGGAATCGTATTCACCTCCATCTTCTGTCATAACTCCACTGGTCGAATTTTCCTCATTGGATCATCCGATTCTCAAGCTGGTCAGGCCATCGGGAACGAATTATTCGAATTCGAGTATCGATCCGAAGAGGGATGGTTCAAAAAAAAGTGTTTACTAGTCAATCATTCGAGGGGCGGGGCTGGCGCTGGCGCCCTCAGCAGCTTATTACCCAGTTGGTTGAAATCAGTCACGCAAGGGAACATCCTCATGATTAACATCGATCAGGAACGAAATTTGATTTATGTCTTGCTCAAAGCCGGCTCTATCATGATGCTCAGTTTAGGAAGCAACGGTTTGGATACTCCGACCGAAGTAGCCAGCTTCACAAACATCGTAAGGGAGGCGCTCGGAATGTGTCCTTCAGCTGGTCCCTTATTAGACCCTCGGAGCTTTGAAATCAGTGGCATTCATGTTATCCCTAAGCAAGAGGGTGGCCAGGTCGCTCTGGTTGCCGTTACCAGCCAAGGCGTTCGGATGTATTTCTCCATTGCCAAGAGAGGTTATGGTTACGCGTATTCAGCCAACTCTTCCACCCTCTCCTTCACGAACAACCAAGATTCTATTCCCAGCTCTCTCTGGCTATGTCACGTTCGACTCCCACCTCGAAATTCAACACCCAGCGCCCATCAGTCAAAGGACAACCAACTATCAAACATGAATTTATCTTCGGGTTTCCAACTTATGGGCAATCCTCAGAACGGCGGAATGTTGGATGGAGAAGAAGCCGAACATGAAATACCACCGATCCCAAATCCATTGAGTCTTTCCTACTCACATTACACGTCCCCAGGTGGATTTTGGGTCTCTTCCCATAGCGTCGATTCCGAGCACAACATCCTCCTAGCCGTGGCACCCGATGTCGCCCATCTCTTACAAGCGTCTTCAACATCAGCTCCAACGGGAAGTCAAATCTCCAACCCGTCTCTCTCAGTTCAACAACAATCCTTCCAACCTTCGATCTGCGAGATTGCATGCCCGATCAAGATCGAAGGACATGCATGGGCAATCACACACACAACCCGAGAATCGGAACTCGACAACTACCACCCCATCCAACTCGTCGGTCCTCAGCAGGAGTGGTTGGTCTTATCTAACATGGGAATCACTGTCCTATCTAGTCAAAGACCTGTCGATATCTTAGCCGAGCTACTCAATAAAATGCCTGGGAAAGAGCAAGAATTGTCACTATTTTGGGACCGGTATGTGGTCTTGGATTTCCAGTCTCTGCTTTTTACTCTCGCTCATGTTATAAGATTGCCCTGCCTGATTCGTCAAACTAACCCACGCTGTGTCTTTCCAACGTGCAGTTTTGGACGAGATCAAACCTGTGCCATGAGCTTAAGCATCGCGGTCGGTGAATCGGTGACTTACAACAACCTGTCCGAGTCGAGTACCAAGCACCGCAGTCTCCTCAAACCTTCCCTTGGTGCTCCTGGCGGCTATAAGCATCATTGGGGAGCGGAGACGATCCAACAAGCTAAGAAACTACTTGTCGAATCTTCCGGTCGGCCGGAAATTTCTCTCTCTGGAGGGAATGTTCAAGGTTGTCAGTTGCTTTTATCATATTCCACTCTTGCTGGTGTTTTGCTGCTCAGACCATTTTCTACATAAGATGCAGACGTGCTTGTTCATCACCAGTAGTTTGAATCCCTGACTAATTTTACTCATGGTCTTCAGATTCCAGCTCCTTCGGCCCCGGAGATGGCAAGAAGATCTGCTTCAGTGGCAAACACGAGGGGATTGCCCTTTATATGGCATGGCTCGTCCGCCCGATTTGGAAAAAAAATGTTTTGGTTTTAAGGTGCGTTTTTTTCAGTTTAACAAGAACGGTTTCACATCCTTTCATTTAATTGCTTTTTTCTTTGATCCGAATTAGTGCCGCCAATCCGAGTGTCCCTATCTCGAACCTGCCCGAAGTACTCTTAACAAAAGTTCAAAAAGAACTAGACGCACTTCGACATTTTATTGATAGGTAAGCACAATTCCTTATAATCACATTATTGACAAGTCCCTCTCGCCCTGGCTCGAATTTCCTTAACTTGATCACCTCTCTTGACCGGTGATGACGCAGTGAAGTGGTTTTATTAGCCTCAATTCCTGATATGCGGACTGCCGGTCGAACCGATCCTGCCGTGTATAACTTGGAACAAGCCTCGATCGTTGGCCTTCGGGTTCTATTGACTCAGGCAGTCGAAGCTCTATCGTTCATCCATTTGCTCATAGATTATAAATTGAGTGAATTAGTAACCGCGTGGGTGTTTGTCGTTTTAGCTCTTCCCATTTTTCATCTTGAATCTAACGAGTCTTTGCTTTTACTTTTTCAGCTCTCCTCGCGAAGTTGCTGAAACTCTGTTGAATCTAACGTATCGGGAATTCATCACCGGCCAGCAGGGTCGCGATTGTGCTCGAGAACTGGTCAAAACGCTGATTAATCAGCAGATTAGTCAATCCTTTAGTGTCGATGCCATTAGCGAAACTCTTCAACAGAGATGTGGTACCTTCTGTACCTCCGACGACGTACTACTTTATAAAGTTTGCCACCCTTCTCTATTTCAACGTCATAAAGCAAGGTTGATTTTTTTCTCGTTTCCTCCTACAAGGCGATCGAAGCACTCAGCACAGCAAAAGAGAGTCCTGCTGGCCAAGAAAAGCGAAATTTGGCCCGAGAGGCTCTCCGGTGAGTTGCCAGGCTACCCGATCCGAGTATTCGCAACACCTCTGAGACCTTGTCCAAAGTTTAAAGGCACGCGCTTACTTATTTCTGGCTTCCTTGCTCTAACAAAGTCTGTTTCAAAAGGGATCGAAGCACATGTCACTAGAAGTTCTTCAGGATGCTTGTAATCAATTCACCGCAACCGGCTTCTTGGATGGTGTGGTAGAGTTGTCGTTAATTTGTGCGAACGTGTGGGATCCAACTAGACAAGCATTGTCCTACTGGAAAGAAGGTCAACCCAAGGGCGACAGTCGTTCGAAGGTTTATGAATTGATCGACCAGTGCTATCTTTTAATCAAGAGCGCCTTGGTCACCTTCGATCCTACCACGTTAACTTCGAGTGGATTGACTGGTAAGCCTTCAATCTCATGGCCGCTTATGATGTTTTTGTCTCTTGAACCAGTAGTTAACCGTTTGGTTTGCTTTTCATGACAGCGGCCGAGCTATCCTCGGTACTCGACCATGCAACCCAGTTAGCTCTTACAAGCGATGACGAGCTATTTCATTATCGCTATTACGACTGGCTACTGGAGCAAGATAAGACAATGCTGCTTCTCGAAGTCAATTGGAAGGGAATGTCTTATTCAGACGTCGTGCTCATGGCTAACATTCCTCTTCCCAAATTCGATTTTCTAGGCCCGAACACCGTTCCTCGAAGCTTTTCTTCAAGCTCCCCCTATCACACTTTCCAAAGCAGACCTACTGTGGCAATATTATACTCGCAACTCTGCATTCTTTGAAGCGGCTCGGATTTTGGCCAATCTGGCTAGTGATGATGGGTAGGCCGGTATTTCTTTCTTGTATTGAATCGTCGCACATGACGCCAATATTGGAACAATGCTTTCCGTTTGTTACATATAGATTGAATTTGCAGCTTACACGGCGAATCGAGTACTTGTCATTGGCAGTCAGTAATGCAAAGTCTACGCCAAATCTGAACACGAAAAGCGAGAATGGAGAAATTTTCAGTTTTCTTACCGATCTGGAAGAAAAACTAGAAGTTGCTCAAGTTCAAATTGAAGTGCTGCAGAACGTGCTAGATTTGAGTGATGATCAATTTGACCTCAATCACCATCACAATGAGGATCGAAACTCAGGTCCAACCAAAGAAGACGTAGTACAGGTTTTACAATCTAGACTACTCACTATCAGCGAGGTGAGTCCATGTCCTTTTGCGAACACTATTTCTCGTCTCATCAAGTTACCTTTCAACCGTTGAGATTAATTAGATGATATTTTTTCTATAGATTTATAGAGACATTGTGGAGCCATTAGGATTACTAGAATGTACCCTTCTAATCTTTCACGTCTCAGATCACCGAGATCCAACTTTAATTCAAACGGTTTGGTCGGCTATCATCGAGCAAGGTGTGTCTGTTACTTCCCAATTGAGATACCAAACTGCGTCTCATGTGGTAACTTTGTGTCTTCTGTGACATAGCCCATGAAGGCAGACCTGGCATTTTGTCTGGAGTTGAAGGTGTTGCTAATAAAGTATCTCAACTGGGAAGGAAATTCTATCCTTCTGACATTGCTTTCAACACTTGTAAGCATGCCAAGGTTTCTAGTCTTTCATGTTTTTTTATTAACAAAAGTAAACTGATCTCTCTGATGTTCTGTCATGACGTGTTTTCAATGGCAACAAAATAGCGATGATTGTTGGGATTTTAGAAAAATATGCATTTGACAACCCTTTGCCTGGAAACAAAAAATGGGTCGGTTCGGTTTTGAGAGAGGCTGGATTGCCTTGGCAAACGACGTGGGAATCAGTTGATGAACTGTTCACGAGCAAGGTAAGTTTCTCGGTCCCATTTGGTTGCAAGAAGTTGTCGATCTTGTATCTACTCATCAAATTGATTTGGTTGGCGTGTCAGCTACCTCCATGGCACATCGATAGCACAATCTCATTTCTAACGTTTGAGATCGCCGAGATCATTTGGCAGTGGTTGGCTGAGATGGCCGAACTGAATGATTTCTTACTCACAAATTCCCACTCGAATGCCAACCCAACCCCGAGCAGACCAACGACAAACGGCTTTCCTGCGGCCCGCTTGGAGGACGCGATCGACCGATACGTTGACACGCTCGCCCTCATGCTCACAAATTCTCATCCTTCCTCCCTCCGACAAGGCAATCCCCCTCCCGCCCCGCACGTATCAACTCAAACTTCCAATGACGATTTCCTAAATGCCATTGAAAGTCTGAAAAGCTCGAAAAACAAGATTCAGGAACTGTTTTGATCTTGACTCATGTTTAGTCCCCTTTTACGCTCTTGAACAAATGTTAAACTTGATCATCCCCAAGATTTGGATTCGTCCTATTCATGAAGAACAGATTCTTCTCGTCATTCATCATGAGTTACCTCCAACTAATAGCCTAATCAATCCTTTCATAGATTTCATCTGGCCGGCTGTTTGTCCTCAGTGATTTTTTTCAATACCAAAAAAAACAACAAGTATGAAAATCATGATACCAATGGACTTCAGACCAAGAACAATAGCAATTGTTTTCCTCATTCTGGATTTGCTTTGCTTGGGATAAGTAGCAAGGTTACTCGAAGGAGCGTTTTCAAAGGGCGCTATTTGTGCCCCTCTAGAAGCTGTTTCTTGTAGTCCGCTTTGAAAGTACAAGAATCTCGATACAGGTTTAGTTATGAGGATCATGAATGTGATGCGTCTTATCTTAGACTCGGGTCAAATTTGGAAAGGCTACTTCACCATTAGACCGACTTTTCATCTCTCTTTCTTGGCAATATAAACGGAAGGAGACACTGTCTTTTGATCTCTAACTACACTCCAAATTCAAAAAAAAAAAAAACTTCGCAGCAATTTGCTTACACAGTAACCACATGATGTGAGCCTCCTATGAATCATTCATTAATCATGGAGTGTACGATTCTATCCATCCATTGAAAGCATAACAACCAACTGTTGGATGACTTCCTCCTGATCTGATTTGAGGTAAATTAACAACTCTCGCGTCAACGAACTTGCTTGTACGAATTTTTCTGATCAGATAAGTTGATTTTGCTTAAGCAGGCCAGATAGAATAATTGGGCAAGGAAATGTGGACTCACTCTGCAAGTCGCTAAATCGAGTGAACAAAGCGTACATTCCCCTGGCAATCATGATACGAGAACCCCCTTGGATCTCCACTCCTGAGCGACTATCAGGGGAGCCCTGGTTGTGGCCATCGCTATTCGACAGGTATTGTTCGTTCTGGAGTTGGGTGCCTAGGCGGATCCAGAACTCGTTGGCTAATTCTTCTCGGAGGGCACCAAAAATTGCCAGCGGGTACGTCATTTGATAATCAAATTGGGAGCAGCACTGATTGACGAAATCTGCGGTAAGAGGACCAGCCTCAAACGCTTCACCAACTTGCTGTCGCTTTACTTCAACCCGGATGGGAGGACATGTCAGTGATTCATATCTTCCAGGTATGGCTCATCAGTGTATTCGACCTACCAGTTGCTTCATGAGAACCTGTCATAACTTCGATTAATGCATCAGAAACTATTTGCAACTGTTGGGAAGTTAACGCTTTTCCCTCCTTTACTGAGTTTGAAATACACAGAATCAACTTCGTGACGGCCAGCGCTATGGTGTGATCACACCTGAGCGGTGTGACAAGTATATTAACCAAGTTAATTACTGAGCTCTTGACTAGATGCCCTTCTGGATGCAGAGATACACGATGCATTAGCTTTGGTATGAATTTAGGAGGGATATCTTCTCCCCTGACGTACCGAGCGATCTAATCTCGACACATTTCGCTAGGAGCATTGACTTGTTTAAGGCGCGCCTTTGGTGGGATATGACCTGTTGTTGGCTACGGGTGTGATCGACCGAAATCTCTATCTCAAGCAGTAAGCTTTCCAGCAACCAGGGAAGCTTGATCTGCAAGCCCTGGATGAGGCGCTCGGAAGCTTTTTGCGGCAAGCTGAGGGTCATGTCTATAACGTCCAACGGAGCTGCAGAATGAGAGCGGGTAAATATGCCTTATTTTTAAGTATTGGTCATTCTGCAACACTTGTAGAGGGTGAAGGGAAGATTTTGGAGACTATCTTCGGGCAACACACCCGAACTTTCAAAGCTCCGATAAATCTCAATTTGTATGATTTTTTCAATCTGAACGCAGATTTCGACTTTTTCCTCCATGCTCAGCATCCCGGTCGGTGAATCACATAACGCCGAATAAGCCTGAAGCACCACTAATATGATGTAGTCCGGTGAAGAATCTGTGGTACCCAAATCATCTGAGTAATATTGATCCTCCTTCATTTTCTAAAATTCCCAAATGGGGTACTTAGTTTTACTTCCATGAGACTGGTCAACTAAGAGAAACGAGGAACTGAACAATTAGACTTCTAAGACCTATCGCATGATTCCCAAGCAAGGGCTTCACGACACGCGAATAATTTGAGATCGTTTCTGAGCCTTCTAAGCTGACGGGAATCATCTTGGACAGAAGAGGTCTTATACCGTTAGAATTGGAATTAAGCCAGGAGTATTCTTGCACAATCCACAGAAAAGTCTGCATGCAGAAACTCGCGACATCAGCTTGTTCGTTTTTCTTTTTTTAGCGCAAGTGATCTGAGACAGAGAAATAAGTTTTGATATGCTTACAATCATCCCTACCCAATTTGAGTCTTGCGCGGGGCATAGGGAACGATTCCACCATATCCAAGGCATGAGAAGGGCTCCGTGAAAGAAAAAAGTCTTCTGCCCCGGCTTCAAGGGCTCTTGAGAAATGAGGGCTGTCTCGGGAAACAACTTAATCAGCAATTTCCACAGAGCAGAGTTTGTGGCTGGCCTGAACGGATGGAGTTCATCCGTCAAGTTCACGCAAGAGGTCTGTTTTCCAAATGTCATTATCAGCTTCGTCTCACTTGATTCTTCCTCGCCGAGCCTCTCGAGGATCGAGTACCATACCGTCTCACCATATATACGCAGAGAAAATGAGCGATTGCCAGATCAGGGAGCTGATCAAGTTGTGAGCAGAGCCAAAAGGTTGAGAGACAATCCGTCAAATCCTTCTCCGTCGAGTCTGTTGAAGGATTCAGGCATCTGGAGCAATAAAGCACAGCTAAGGCGCCTAATTTAACTTGCAGGTTCAGATCCGGCTCTATGCTCAAGATGGGACTGGCGAGGAAATTGGCCAAGCTGTCCATACGCTGCGGCAGTCGGACCGCAAGCTCAATTGTTGGATACTTCGCCTCGTTTTTCATCTTCATTTCCTCAGCATCGAAGGCGCTGCAGGAAGCGTAGTCGATGATGGCTGCGATGACAACATCGGACAACGTTACCATTTGATGAGATACGATACGCTCGCGCTCGATTGCCAAATGTCGAATTTGCTGTCTCAGGAGGAACAGTTTGTTTATGAATACTTCACTCACTTGAATTGTGGAAGGAATCGACAACTGATGATCAGAATGGTGCCCCTTATACAACAGATATAGGGGTGGCTACCCACAAATCATGTCTAATGCTTCGACCAGCCCTCCCCTCATCCGACTTGGCAGCATATTGTATTCCTCCTCAGTAGAGATGGTCAGGTTGGCCAGGTTGAGAAAGTTCGAAATTGTCTGAGCTGCTCTGGCCAATCTCAGGTTCAGGGCATCATCGTCTTCCTACAAAGCGGGAGTACATCAGAGTGCAAGCAAACAGGTGATCTGGTCAATCGTATCTCTTTCAACTCACAAGATCACTTTCTATCATTTGTCGGCTCAAGATTTCGACCGCAGATTTCACAGTGTCGGCATCGCTGGGGACTGGCCGATCGACACCCTTACGCAAGAAATGCTGATCTAGCTTGGAGGGCTCCAAGCACTGCCGCAAGCCGGGGGTAGTGTTATCATCCCCGACTGACTGGCCTTCGACTTCCGATTCTGTGTCCGACATCTTCGAGAGGAGATGATTTTGAGTCCGCAAGGATCTATAAAGACACTTGATTCTAATGTGATAATGTGTTCTTGGTCAACGGGATTCCACGGCCAACGGATCACGAGACACTGACTGATACCACTAGAGTGGTCAACAGGGATCAGCATAAGAAAAATGGTCAACAGGCAATACTGATTCACAGCAGATTCCAATAGGGGACTCCCAATGGCTGTGAATATGTCTGGGCGGATGTTGCTGGGTTGGAGGAGTTGTCCAAAAGACGGCTTGTGGGTCCTGTCCGGTGCTAGATCTGGTCTGGTCGGGATATAAAGGCGCCAGGGTGGGCAGCTTCACGGCCTGGACAGAACACAATGTCAAATTCAAAACATCCAAGGATCTCAGCCCATCTGGCTTGACAGCAGGTGAGCTCCTTTGCCATGAAGCTTTTCAGGTTGCGGTGGTTGGTGTACACAATGGCGTGCAGTCGGTGTGGGTTGCCTTCCAGGTAATGTCTCCACTCCTTGAATGAAGCAACAATGGCAAGCAGTTCCTTGTCAAAAATGGCGTAGTCACATTCCGCTTTGATAAGTGATCTTGAAAAGTAGGCAACAGGGTGGAGGAGGTTTTCTTTGGGGCAGAATTGAAAGAGAACAGCGCCCAATGCAAATTTGGATCAGTCACACTCTAAAATAAATAGGTGGTAAGGGTAAGAGATCTTCAAAATTGGTGCGGTTTTAAAGGAAACCTTGAGGTTTTCAAATGCAGATTGGCATTCTGGTATCCATTCAAACTTCCTGTCCTGCTTAGTCAAGTCGTGGAGGGGCTGAGCAACTCGGGAGAACTGGTCAATAAAGTAGCGGGAAAAGTTGGCAAATCCAATGAAACATTGGAGTTTGGCGTGGAACTACTCCTAGGGGAGATAGAGCTTGGAAGGGAAATAGACAACTACAACTAGTAAAAGTGTATGTT
>LAVV01010120.1:3657-25564 GCA_001263375.1 Puccinia sorghi
TACAAGCTCAAAGATAGATAACAGGCAGAATAGGTTTGAAGCACAAGAGAGGTTGAAGAGGTGAAGGTCTAAGCAAGGGTAGTGTGCTTTGAACAAGTCAGCAAGATGATGGTTCATCCATTCAAAAGTCCTGAGGTTTGACCATAGATGAAGAGAGATTATTTCTGGTTTGAATTTTAAAAGAAACTTTGACAAATGATGTCATGTTGAAGAGGACTGATTTCTAAGCACAGACTTGAAAGGATTATTGTGGTACTTTCTGAGATAGTCAAGGAATTTCCCAGATGAGTTACTGGTCAAAGCCTGAGTGTCCTTTTATGAAAGTCGAAGTTTGAAATGTATGATTGCATTTGGTTTGAGAAATGCTGAGTTGGTTGAGTGTTGCACATTGAGATAGATTTTTGGTTGAAAAGTGCATGCTATTGAGGAAGCAGCTTTTGATTCAAAGCTGAGCCTGATGTTTTATGTGTGACACTAGTCTTCCCTGCTGTCCCAACAGGATGAAAGGATCAACATGTTGGTTTTTCAAATCTTCTCCAAGCTTGTCAATCTGTACCGCAGTTCAGTGGATGAATCTGTACAACAGAGACGGGAAATGTGCAAATTTTGGAAGCAAATTACTCTTTTGGAAGGTATCAAGACATTTGGATAGAAACATCAAAAGTATATGATGAAAGCGCAGTAGGCCATTCTACTTGGGACCAGGAAAGGAAGGCAGTAGGACTGGGAGAGATGAGCAATGGTTTTTTTGAGAGGAAGAGAGAATGAACACTTCATACAGGCTCCTGCACCTTGGGTACTCAGGCTAGGAGTTGCCTTTTGCATATAAGCCTCTCTGTAAGACACATAAAGGTTTTTTCAGACTGGGAGAAACACTAGCCTTCTTCTATGTTTGGAAGAAAGGTACATTGAGCCAGGAATTATTGGGTTTAAAAATACATTCTTTGCTTTTCCCTCACGCAAAAAAGTAATTATGTTTTATAAAGCTGCCAATGTGTCTGCCGCTATTTAATTCAGAGTGTTGTATGATTTGAATGTTCTCATCACCCCAACTTTCTTTTTTTTTTTTTTTTTTCTTCACTATGTGGAGCACAGAGGAAAACACCACACATTTGATATCTATGCAACCAGGGAAAACATTTCTGGAGGGCACCCTTGGATCATATTGAGGGGCCACCATCAGCCAGGCATTCAGTTGGATTGAGTAGACATGATTTTTGTATCTGACAGTTGATTCCAAGTGATTTAATCCAGTGGCTACATGAGTGTGCTGTCTGATTTTCAGTGAGTGATGTTGTGAGTGTGAAAGGTGCTCAGACTAAATACTCATTTCAACCTGGGGAAGCAAGCTTAAGAGCCCCCTTACAAGATCCAAGGGGGCCTAATCACTCACAGACACATGACATGAATTGACAAAAACAGGCAAAGGAACAGGACCAGTACTGGCACAGAGGACAGGAACATGAACAGGGGACAGGAACAGGGACAGGTACGGGAGAAAGGAACTGGGACTGGATGAACAGGAAACAGGAACAGAAAGGAAGGGGTGGGTGAGATAAGAGTGTGGAAGGGAATAAGGAAGGAGGTCAGGAAGGGAGCCTGAGAGCGTGCTCAGATCATAATTCTGACATGGGCCACTAGGCAATCAGATATGATTTTTCTGGCTGCCACCATATCTGAACAACAGGCTGACCATGTGAGGCACTGCCAGAAGAATTTATAACTTGTTTAATGGTACCAAACCGTGTTAAAATTGGTGGTTAAGATGAACTGATTTGTTAACTAGCTGAATTACAAACCATATTGACAAAGATACACCCAATCAAGTTTGGTTTTCTGATTCAAGTGACAGAAAAAGAATTTCACTTGAAATGGTAAGTGCTGAAGCCTTTCAGGAAATTTCAATTGTCTTGAATGCCAGAAACATTCACAATCAAACATACCTCTTGTTTTCTTTTTTTTGAAACAAGCAAAAAAAAAAAAAAAAAAAAAAAAAAAAAAAATCAAGATCAAGTATCATTCCCTTTCAAGTGTGGATGGCATATATTCAGGGAAATAAAAATGACTGTTCTTACTTTTTTTTTCTATGAGTAGTGGTTTACCCTCGGTAACAGCAGATGCCATGTGGTTAATGATAAAAATGGGATCAGTATATACATGGGAAATATGGCAGAGGTGGTGGGCTGCTATATGTCTGACAGTTGGTTGAATTTATTCCTCGAAAAAGCATATACACACACACACACATGCACACAAGTTGGGCAACTTATTTTTTTTTGTGTGTGTGTGTAGGGATAAGTACAGTCACAAGAGCCCAAGCAGGAAGAAGATTTGATGGCAGTCTAGCAAGGAGACTGATGAGCACAAAAAAAAAAAAAGCAAGGAAAGGAAAAAGAAAAAAAAAGTGCAGTATGGAGTCGCTGAGATGGATCGGACTGCTAAGATCCAAGAGGGGATAACAGCAGACATATGACAAACAATGCCAGCATGTGATCATATACATCAGTCCAACAATGCTGGAAAACTAACACTGCCAAGAGCCAATAAGCCTCAAGATATTGACAGTGGAGCAGCGCAATACCAACAAATGACTACGCAATACTCAGAAAGAAATAAAAAGCAAGTAGGTGTCCAGTCCTCAGAATCCATCATCGAGCGAAGAACGCCGGTGACACAAGGGACATGGACAATGTGAATAGGAGACAGGAGTAGCGTAGCGGAGGTTCAGTTCCAACAAGAGGGGGCATCCAACAACAGACTGCATCAGGAAGGCGTGTTTACTTGTGTGTGTGTGTGTTTGTGGGTACGTTTGAGGAAAAATGCCAAGAAAATAAAAATAAACATTGGGGCTACCAACACAAATAATAGAACACAAGGTTACCTACCAAGCAGGCAACGAAAAAATTAATCAGAGATACCAACAAAAAAAAAAGGATCAAACAATTGTTGTGACTAAACATCAAAAAAAAAAGAAAAACAATAGCGAGACAAATGTTTCGAGGAAAAAGAAAAACTCTTTCCAGCTAAGGAGTAAGATAACATTAATTCGTCCTGGGCACACATGACGGGGATTTTTTCGATGATGAGGAGGAGGAAATAATGGTACAGTAGTAAACCTCATGTCCATGTAGGGGCGTTAGAGAACATAGAAAGGCTGGGGTTCATGAGTCTCTGGACATTTGGACAGAAGAGACATTGCGGTCGAGCCAAGACTCGGAACGGGTAGCTTGCTTTGGACAAGAGAGGCGGGGAGAGGAGATAAGAGAGCAGTGACGCGAGTCGTCATCTCCGGCGATGCTGGAGGGTGAAGCATTAGAGTGGCACTCCATGGAAGGAAAGGAGGAGACCGAGCTAGTGGGGCTCGAGTTGAGCGAGAGCGACGAAAGCGAGCCTGGCGTGAAGTGCGAGCTGCGCCCCGAGCTCGAGACAGTCGATGAGATCGAGCTCGTTGAGCTCGACGACGTGAGCTTGCTGACTGGGGTCGGTTGGACCGCGTGCTGCATGAGGGCAGGAAGACTCGCCACTGTCTCCGGTCCCCCAAATCGGTGACCTCGTCCGTACCATTCCTTGACAATCGTCGAGGCTCGCGAAAAGTGCCCGTGGGCATATTTCTTCATCACCACCGCCGAGATTGACGACATGTGATCACCGAGGTGCGAATCAAGCAATCGGGCAACAGCCAAAATTCCTTCACTTTCTTCAGAAGCCTAAGAAGCGTCAATAAAACGTCCGTTGTTAGTCTGGGCACAGTCTGGCATAGCGACGACAAAAAGATTTAGTGCTGACCCTGCGAGGCTTTCCAAGAATATAACGGCTGAGCAGAAGAGCGCCAGCAGCAATGTCGGCGGACTTAAGCCCAACGTACGATCGGTGGAAGATTGTGAGCTCCATCATGAAGCGGGCGAGATGGCCAGTAGATGCGGCCTCGAATTCACCAGCTTGTTCGCGATGGGCGCCAATGGAGAAGAGTCTGAGCCACGCCTCAGCAGTGGGGTGGCCTAATTGCCAGCCAATGGTGCTTAAAACATGACCTTCCATCTGAAGGAAGCTGGACTCCTCGTAAGCCCCACAGCACATGGTGCCCAGTTCTTGGACCGAAGGGACTCGCTCCTTGGCGTCCTCATACTTGGCCGCAATCCACAGGGCCGCACACCCAACGAGCTGATAGTGCTTCTTGAAGACCACTCGCTTCGACACATACCGGTCAATCACATTGATCGCCAGGTAGAGTGTCTCCGGGCGCAAGCGGTATTGGAGGTGAATCTCGATCAAGAAATCGATCAGGTAGGGACGCATGTACCACTGTAACTCGGGCTGGAGGTCAATTGTTTCGACAACGGGCCTGGTTTGGCTCTGTAAAGCAGGTGCGGGCAAGAGGAGGACACATCAGAGAGCGCCGAAGAGATGTGGCAGTGAGGACAGAATTGGGGCTTACATCCATTTCGTGCATGTACTCGATAACTTCTTGCTGGTACTCAAGTTCAAAGAGCGTCTGCATTTCTCGCTCCATAATTTGGTGACGGGACTTAGGGCTGATAGGGACAAACTGGCCAGCGGGAAGGAGGGCGACGTGTCTCTTTTTCGCCGCGTTGGCGTCATCAGCAGATGGGGAGGGACGCTTCTTCGAGGATGCCTGACTGGCGTTCGAAGGGCGAGTGGAAGGGTAGGCGGATGGCATGTTGATGGTCTTGGTAGGTTGGAAGGAAGAGGAAATTATACGTAGGCTGTTAAATGTGGTGGCTAAGTAAGAGGCCACAAGGGATCGGGGAGGGGGAGGGGGGGGAAGCGAGGTCAGTTCACTAGAGTCCTGTCAAGCTGAGGCCCAATGGACGGATGGGTTACGAGTGATGAGCAGCAAAAGGGAGTAAAGAAGGGGATGCCCATGATAGAGGCCTGAGGAGGCTGGAGCAGTAGATATGTATAGATAGATACGTGTGGATGTGTTTGTGTTTGAGTGACGCTGCATGCAAGGGTGTGGCAGGAAAAGGAGAAAAGTGGTAGAGGCTAGACGAGACGAGCAGAGAATGAGGCGCCGAGAAAGTGAGACAAGAAGGTGGTGAGACAGAATTGTACATGGAAAGGCAGGCTGGTTGCTGCTAGCCGATCAGGCATCGCAGTAATACAGCGTACAGACAAAGAGAGATCTTCAGAAGAAGACGAAATGGGAAGTCAAAGACATCAGGACATACACAGACTGCGCCGGGGATATACTCAGGGCTGTGAAGGAAACTCGTTGAAGCGTTTAAAAAGAGCTGGGTGCCGATCAATTCGTTACAGCTGGCGCCTGGCAAGTGGAACTTATGTATGGACAGAAAATGCGGCACGGCCGACGGGAAGGTAATATATAAGCACCAGGGGTTTTTCAGACAAGTCAAGACTAGACGCCGTCGTTGAAAGAAGTGGTGGAGGGGAGTTTCTTGCAGGGGTGAGTAGAGACAGATTCAAAATAAAGGAAGAGGGACTGAAAGGATGTAGAGTTATATAAGGTAGGGTCAGTGCAGAGGAGGAATATTGGAATAAAGTTCAAGGCAGAAGAGTATTGTAGAAAATATGAGCAAGACGGGGTGGACTGATGAAACGGAGGAGCAGGGTAGAACAACAGCCGACTCGTGACAGGCCATGGGTGAAAGTGGTGCTGGGCCAGGGAATATAGTCTGCGTAGAGAAACAGGTTGAGCTGAGGGATGAGATATGTACAACCACCCAGAAAGAATCGGTGAGCTTGGGAGTGATCACTCTCCAAGGTTAAAGCCAGCTTTCCTCCAAAGTCTGATTGACAGCTACCTGTTTTGGCTGTAAGACTTGTCCCGCCGACAATCGGGAATGACAGACAAGGGAATCAGGCTGGAGGTTGTTAGGGGTATGGGAAACAAGATGTATACGATGTCTCAATTCTCGGGCAACCGAAGGCGTGGGCAAGCTATATTTCGGCGTGATGGTGTCCACACGCATTTAGCCGCATCGGCTGGAGCATGTCAGATGCACCTCATGATACGAATGTGGGCACGGAGAAAACCGCCGTCATCCAACATCCAAGTGACGATGGGAACAGGTAAATACGACGAAGAAGTGATTCATTCGCCGGCTAGGCGTGCGTTCATGATAGAAACTAGAAAGGCGTGGCGGGCGCTGCGAAAGTGGAATGCAAATATATAAAAAGAAGCGTACCTTGGATAGAACGAACGAGTCAACAAATGAGTGATGAGAGTTGGGTGAAACTCTGCGAAGGAAAGCTCGGCACAAATTAGCATGTAGTTAGACTAAGAATGAGCCGAAAACAAGTTTCTGTATGCAAGAGACGTATCTCTCTGATGCAAGCCCATAGAGCGTAGACTCACCGGTGGCGCACTTCGGTAGGATCTTGCTTGAAGAAAAGAACCGACCAGGTGGTAAGAGGGATTTCTGCTGGGGCGCGAAGAGAGACAAAGAGAATGTCGGGAGGTGCTGATGAAGGCAACCGGGTGGGGTCCGTAGTTGGGCCGTGGCGAAAAGAGCAAGATCGAAAGTCACATATTGGGCGGAATAGAGTGAGGGTCAGCAACAGCGTTTATATACAGCTGCGATATGGGTGTGTGTGTGCGTGTGTTTTTTGCTCATGAAGCAGCTGCAGATCGGCAGGAAATTTGAAATGACGAAAATTGTTTGTTTACATACGAGGAAGACTGACAAAGGGTTGGTTTGCTTCGGATTGGGTTGAATTATTGTGTGTGTGTGTGTGGCTGAAGAATTCCTTCCGGTTTCTGCGGATCTGAAAGTCAGACGATGGAGAGCCGTCAGATGAGCATTCTGTCAAGAGTTAAAACAAAATAACACGGGTGATGATGGATGAAGGAGACAACGAGCTCACATGAGCTTGTAAAGAGCACGGGGATGTCAAGACAAGAACGGGTCAGACAAGAAGAAAGGGCAAGAGGTGAGCGGGAGAATAGTCAATGACAGGGTCAGATTATCAATGGAGCGGGAAAGCAATTGAGAGGAGACCGGTGAGTTTAGAGCAGGGAAGAGGGTGTTGTGAACGGTGGGAAGGGTTATAAATAAATGTGGAGGTCACAAGTCAGTGGCAAAAAAAACACTGCCAATCCGACTCAGGCGGAGAGAGACAGACTGAGTGAGGATGGAGGGAATCTCCTGCTTTGGTTGTGTCAGCAGCAGTAGTATCCATCAAGTGGCAGAATGTTTAAGGGGGTGTGGGCTAATTCTCGGCGAGAAACGAAGACATGAGACTTGG
This sequence comes from Puccinia sorghi, assembly GCA_001263375.1. NCBI lineage: Eukaryota > Fungi > Basidiomycota > Pucciniomycetes > Pucciniales > Pucciniaceae > Puccinia > Puccinia sorghi. The sequence goes on from LAVV01010120.1 coordinate 10,885, forward strand.
TTAAGTTTGGGTGCATCTCCATGCAGCCAACTCTCGAATGAGATGATGGCTCCCATATTACCGCTCCCGTTGTCAAAAATATAAACCAGGCCACACCCCATCAAAAGAAAAAAAAAAAAACAGCAAAGAAAAGAAAAAACAGTGGGGATGTTTGATCGAGGCTGCAGAGCCAGGCCACCGTACCGGGATTATTTATGTAAAAGGTTTACTTCTTTGAGGATATTGTAGCACGGCTTTCATCTCATAGCTGTCACCGTCCCTCACATCAAAAGGGGCCGACGACGGGCGGAGTTCTCCTCTAAACGAAAAATACCGCCGGGACAACCGCCGCCACACAAATCCAGGAAGAAAGTTCACTTTTGACCTGTGAGCGAAGTGGTAATACGAGCACATGAAAAGCAGGTGTGCGAGAAAAGAGGACCGGGTTGACGAGATCGTTACGAGATATATAACCACTGGGAATTGGAAATCATCTGCCAGTCGAGATCAAGGCGAGTCATGCCACCTGGGACGAGGAGACGGTGGTGTAACGCTTAACAGCGAATATGAATGTCAGATACGTTTCAAGTGGGCGATTGTGGTGCGCGAGAGCAACCAGCACACAGGGGGAGCCCTCATCGGCAAGCTGGCCTGTGTGCCTGGAGAGAGAGACGAATCGATCAATGGCTTTGTACAGAAGTCGATGCTGGAAAAAAAGAAATGCTCGATGGATGATTCAGGCGGCTGGCAAAGGAGCCCAAAGAGTGTGAAAATAGAGCCAACCAGCTATACAGCAAACAAGAGTCGCGAGGATTAGGCTTCAAGGTAAAGAGGCAGTCAGTCCGAGTCGCCAAGTCGACGATCCTAGATCAAACAAGTACATATTGATGACATTTGCAGATATCCATCCAATTCAATCACTATGGATAAATACAAGCACTGTATTCTCCACGGGCTTGATGGATTGATAGGCGAAGGTATGTAGTGGGAGAAAAAAAAAATCATAAGGCTGACATGGTCGTCAATTTAAGAATACGTAGCCGATATTATGAGGCTGTTCTGTCAGTGGTGGCCATACACGATATTTATATTGTGTATGCCAGATCGGATGAGGTGGTAAATCTTTTGTGCCCTTTGGAAGAAGAGAGGCTTGTGTGCCAATCCAAACGACCATCCGGCAAAGAGTTGGGCAGCAACGGTGATGACAATGCATGGATACTGGAACCATTGTATTTTCTCTTCTTGTTGATGTATAGAATGTGTATAACACCCCACGCTTTCGCTTGCACTCGGCAAGCAACGACAAGAGCGCATCAGGGGGGGAGGGCTTAAGATGCATCACATTCCGCTTGCCGGTCGCGTGTAAGAAAGGTTCTGTAGCGAAACAAAACGTGCGCCAGTTGCTCGGTGCATGGACAAGCATCTCTGACAAAGCTGAAGATGAAACGTCCGGTGGGGATCAAAGAAAAAAAAAAAAAAAAAGCACCTACCAAACAAATAGCACCTGTGGAAACACAATATGTTAGCACTGGTTGTATACACCGTGTCATACACACAAGAGGCTGTGCTTGAGCAAGAAAGATAGGATGCTTAACACTGATAGATTGTTGGCGACCAAGTAAGACGACAGAGATCCGCGGCGGGTTGACAAAGACTCAAACTATATGAGGCAGGCAGGGCAAGTAGGTTAGAGCGTACTCCGCGGGTTGAGTTTACCCGGACAAAGAAGCGACAGATCGGCTTTGAGAGGACGCACGTTAATTAAAGAGAGTGGTTTTGAGGTCGATCTATGGTGAAAAAAAAAAAAGAAAAAGAAAAAAAAAGTAGGAGTTGCGGGGGGATAAGAAGCATGGTTAATAATATATAAGTCCGATCTTGTTTCAGCAGGTGGAAAGCTGTACCGGTATTGAGATGGTGACAAATGACTGATTGGTGTGAAGGATTAATGCAAAGACAAAAGACTGAAGAAGACGAATCGGATTAGTTAAGGTTGATAAAGATTTGACAGAGAGAGGGAGAGTGAGTGAATAGATTTTTGCTTGTTTGATGCTGATGGTACTAATGGAATAGAGACAAGACGGCGCTCTTAACGGACAGTGTTTTATAATAAACAAAGTTTTCTTTTTTGTTGTTGCTGCTGCTGCTGGCATACATACATATTTTTAAGTGGGACGCGGTCCGTGGTTTCTTGTGAGTTGAAGAGAGTTCAGGCTGATTCAAATTTCAAGGACCGTTGGCCCCTTAGGAGAAAAAAAGTGGCTGCTGAGTCTGACAGTCTCACCAGCGAAATGGTCGGCCAGTAAAGGTCGTTGTACAACAACAGACGACCAGTGGTTGATTAGTGCATACAACCACAGCCAAAAATAGTTGAACGAGCAGGATCATCATACAGCTCCGATCAAAACACCACGGCCTAGCAGGAGAGGCACCGGTGAGGAGAGGCAATAATTACTAGCTTATAAAAAAACCAGGCCTGGCTAGCAGCCCTCTTCAACTCCCCCCGGCCTGATCATCAAGTGCTGGAGAGAAACAAGCCTATTATTCTCTGAATCTCCGGCCCCGGAGGACTGATCTCTTCAATTCATCATCATCCCCACCGATATGTGTACTTGGGGGCGCATCCACTGAAATATTGTTTCCAGTCAGGTTTCGTGATCTTGAAGATCATGTGAGCTGACATCTTTTTACAGCCCCAAAGAGCTTGCGACTGTCCATTTTTTTTCGTTCTTTTTTATTTTGTGCGCCACTCGCTTTCTGGGCCCCATCGGCCCATACAGGCCTCGGCAACGCAGCCCAAAAACAGCTAACTTGCTTGTTTTTTTGTTTTTTTTTTTCAGTTTGGAGGGATGGGACCTGTCCCATCCGATTCCTCGAGGGGTAACCGTTAACCATCATGAAGCCGAAGCCATCCTTTGACCTCTTCATCAGTCCAGTCGGCCTGCAAATCCGCATTCTCGAGCCTGTATGCCGGGCCGTACAGGCTGTGAGGCGCGGAATTTTGAGGGGCAGAGTAGAAATTTGGGCCAAAAATGGCCAGGCCGACGAACCCGCAAGCTTTTTGGTGTATCAACTAAATATGAAATAACGTTCCGTAAGGTTTGAATCCCTCACTTGATCATCAGGAAGGAAAAGGCAGGCGCAGGCAGGAATTCTAGAACCAATGTGTGGGTGAATTGCAGGGGAAGAGAGAATCTCCCCCATCTAGGTGAGGAAGGAAGCCAAGGGAGTATACTTGGTGCTTATGTCACTCATAGTGATTGTCTTGTGAACCCCAAAGGGTGAGGGGGTTTACACGTTCTCGAGGCATAGTCTTGGTCTGTAACGCGGGGATCTTCTAACAAGAAAAACCTTCCTCAAGGTTCTTTACACGAAAGAAGAGACGGTCTGAAGTCGGTCATTTGAGCGGAAACAATCTGGGTGCCAACTAATCACGGGACGCTCATGCGTCGTCCCGTCCCCCTCACGCAACACCTTGCAATCTTGCGTTTGCTGGATCCGCTCACGTTTTAATGCAACATCTCTTGCTGGGGAACATTTTGAACTCCCACCACAGTTGCGGTAGGCATTCCATTGTTGTACCATGTCGTTCTGAGGGGTCCCAAATGTTCAAGATTGGTAAATTCAAGAAGAAATCAGACCCATGGGGGGTTATGTCTCCTGGACACTCCCTAGACATCCACAGCTTAGGGCCCTGTTTGTTAGCGTAATATTACGTGCATAATATTCTATGCTAAATGTATGCATAGTGAAAATTATTACACCGATTGATAGAAATATGGATAATCAAGATCAAGATGATGAAGAAGTCAAAGAAATGGTTGTCATCCTTCTTTCATTACTCCTCATATCAATTCTAAAACAGCAAGAAAAAAAAAGTCTCCCATACCACAATTTGGGACTAACAGGTGCCAACTACACATACAAAATCCTCAAAGGAAATCTCCGCCCAATGTGTAGATATGTTTTGAATTCTGGCTTCCACTTTCTTGTTTCTGTGCAATGAGTTAATGAAGGTCAAGGTGGAGCCAGATTCCAAACTGCTCACAATGGAGGAACAATCAGCAATCTTTTGATATGTTGTTGGACACAGCTGCTCTAACAGGCAGGCTCAGGACAAATTTCAGCATTCAGGCCAAACAATGTCAAAGTGAGTTTTTCATTATGTTGATCTCTTGATCCATTTTTTGGGAGTCTATTTAGAGGTTTTCATTTCAGAGTATTCAGGAATATCCTTGAGATCCTGGTCCAAATATCTCCCAGATTTATTGTTGCTTCTCCTTCAATTTCACCATGCTCACATCAAGTCAAATCCAAAGTTCAGTCCCTTCTTTAACAAGTGTTTAGGTGCACTAGATGGAGTACACATTCCAGCATCAGTACCTTTGCATCAGGCAGCTGCACATCAAAATCAGAAAGGATTTTTATCCCAGAATGTTCTTGCCGTCTGTGGTTTCAGCATGAAATTAATTTACCTTTGAGTTGGTTTGGAAGGCACTGCCCATGATGGTTGAGTTCTGGATGATACGTGGTCATCAGATTTTCTGATCCCCTGGCCACTTTTATGTTATGATCTTGTAGCCTGGACTTGCCAGGTTTCCCCAGCTGGGGGATTATCTTCAGCCTCTGCACCTTTTTACATTATAGTCCAGTTAGCAATCTATCATCTCAGTCAAAACATATTGCTAACTCTCAAAATACTCTAATCATCCTCAAATAATCACAGTCCCCTCAACATCACGCTCCCGCTGCCAACAGCAGCCAACCCATCACCGCCGCCGCCCCCCTCCCCTTGTTGTTCTACCGCTGACAGTGTGGAACTACTCTAAGGGGAGTAGATCTTGGAAGGGAAATAGACAACTACACTACTAATAATGTAAGCTGAACTATGGGTGCTGTTATAAGAGCTTCCCTCCTGGCTAATAACTGTTGTTGGGAGAGAGTTACACTAANGGGGCTCTCTAGTTGTGGCTACTTAAGCCTGCTCCTCATGGATGAAATAAATCATTGAGTCTGAGCAACTTTCAACCTGACCCCACTTAAGCTCCCCTTTCACCTCAAAATCTCCTACGGAAATCCTGACAATTTGAGGGAAATCTCTGTTGGATTAGTGGTCTGGGAAGACCTTTTGAATCTGTGTGGACTGGGTGCATGTGTTTTATTCCAACTGGCTGATAGTTTTTGAGGCAGGGTGGCCGGAATAATGCATGGCAATCTCTTTCTACTGGAGAACTTCCTGTTGCTTCTGCAGCCCCTGTAAAGCCAGATTTACAGCCTGTAAAGCTAAAACCAAATTTACAAGACATTTTTCAAGCTTCACCTCATGCCTCATATCCAATCAGATGTCTACAAACATCTTGTCTTGGTCATATATTTTCACATCTCAACTCCTTCCTAAACCTCATCAGAAAATGCCTCCTGCCCGCAATTCCAAAGAAATCCCAACAACCCAGCAGCACAATCCAGTCAACGGCCACCCTCTGAAACAAACCCCTCTTCCACTCAACAAAAATCCCTGCCAGCAACTCCAAGACGCCCCGGCCATGCAAAAGGCTCTCAAGGCTATAGCATAGTGGATTGTGCTGCCCTAGTGGATGCTGTGAAAACTTTTCTCCCGGTGCTCAAGAGTGGGGCCAGGTACTTGATTGATACTGCAACGGTCAACAATTGGGCCATCCGTGACTTGGATCCTCTGAAGATCAAGTTCCGCATGTTGGCCACCTATTCAAAGCCCATGGGTGATCCGGACTGCCCATTGTACATACAAGAGGCCAAAGCCACCCTGAAGGCAATGGACAGCCAAGCACATGTTATTGCTTCTAATGACACCAACAGTGGTGATGAATCATAAGTAATGAATAAATTTTCTTATCCAACCTTCACTTTACCAATTTGTTTTTCTTTGGAAATCAAGTGAAGGGGTTGGTGCCAATATGTCTATGTTGATCTCTGTTGATGGCATTTATAACAACCAAAGCGGCAATAGTTCTGATGAGTCCAACTCCTCTCATGTGGGCTATGTCAAAGGGGATGTCAATGTGAATGCCAAAGCGGAGGAGAATAATGAGGATGTCATTCCTCTTCTTCAAAATGCTCCGAATTTGGCTACAGTCTCTCCTGACTGTGCCACTCAATCCCGGCATCATTTTTGGCTTGGAATCAGCATGGAAATGCTGCGCCATCTTTGCCAATGCAGTCTTCTCAAGGCTCCAACAATGCCAAACAAAAAATGTCATCTTTGATAGGCGAACATGTCCAATCCTCACTATGTGGCTCCTTGGTCAGTCCTCAAAAAAAGAGATTGGGTGTTTGGGATTCTTTGGCTTTTGGAGATCGCAAGTGCACACTGCCAGTGTGATTGAAAATATCTGCTGGAGACTGAATCCGGTCATTGTTGAGCTCAGCCAGTTGAGGATTAGAGCTCAATGAGGTTGAGGAGCACTGTGGGGGTTGAAATCAGCTTGATCAATAGTGTGTGTATCCCAAATGTTGCTAAACGATATCAGCAACATCTCAAAGGTAGGGACATCAATCCCCATTGTGGTGATGAAAGCTTGTTTGTTCCCAGCGGATTTAAAGAAGCTTGAATAATTGATTTCAAAGTAGAACCAGAACTAATGGAGAAAGAACTATTAGAAACAAGATCAGGAGATAAAGATGTGAATAATTAATGAGACCATACCCTGGGTGATTTAATAATCTAGACGGACAACTGGAGAGGAATGAGAAGGACAAGTGACAAGGAGTTTGAGAGACACAGGACTGAAAGAAGAGAAGAACATCAGTAAGAAGAAGATGAGATATTGAAATAGAGAAGAGGAAGGTAGTCGAGTGGTTGTGTTTCATTCTCACCAAGTTGAGAACAGACTGATACTGTGTAGTTGAGATTGAGATTGATGGAGTTTATTTGATGAGGTATCGGAGTCAGATGTGGAGTTGGATGGTTGATTGATGATGGTTTTGAAGTGAAGTGGTGTGAGATGGAGAAGCCAGAAGGAAGAAAAGCAGACACGGAAAAAAAAATCAGGAAGAAAGGGAAACACACGGATAAAAAAGAATAGGCAGGAAGGGGGATGAGTCAGCACTTCTTGCTGCCCAGAAAGTGGCATGTCACAGAGTCAGTCGAGTTTCAACACCCCCCGCAACTTGATGAGTAATGAACCAAAAAACACCGTTCTTTGAGTCGATTGAGCGAATCGGTGTTGCTGGGTTTGGTCAGAGTATCAGCTATCATGTCCTCCGAGGGAATTAGGATGACCGAAATTTCATTGTTCTTCTTTAAGTCCCTAAGCCATTTCATTTTAATGTCTAGATGTTTTGTTTTTGAGTTTGAACCGAAGTTTTTTATTTTTTCGAGAAGGCCCTTGTTGTCGATGTGAAAAGAAGTTGGTTCAATTTTTTCATTCCATAATTCTTCGACAAGAAACTTGATCCACTGGTTCTCTTGAACCCCGTCTGAAAGAGCATTCATTTCGGCTTCAGTGGATGATAACGTGATGTTGCGCTGTTTCTTGCTATTCCAGGCGACAGGGCAAGTTTTCCAAAAACAGATTGATCCGCTACGTGACAGCCTTGACTCTAGATCATCAGCCCATGTTGCATCGGTGTAGTGTTGTAGCGAATTTGATTTGTCTTCAGGGTTTGGACGAAGTGTAAGACGAAGATCGCGAGTCCCTCTTATGTACTTCCAGCAATGAACGACTTGATTCCAATGAGAGATTCCCGGTTCATTGTTGAAGCTTGAGAGGATTGATACAGCAGGAGCAAGGTCAGGGCGAGTCCTACACGCCAGGTAGTTCAAAATACCAGTGTAAGTTCGATAGTTGACATTCAGTTTATTGAAAGCCTTAATCTCTTCGGCGCTAGCCTTCCCCAGTTGAATCCCCACCGACAGCGGAGTGTTCACCGGCTTGCAGTCTTGTAGTCCAAGTAAGTCGATCCCCTTTTGAATCAGCTTATCTTGAGATAGAGTGATCTTGTCCTGTTCCTTGATGACATCCATTCCAAGTAAGGTATCCGGCTCATGAGCAGTTGAGTTGGGAAAACGATTCAAAAATAAAGTTTCAAATGCTTCAACATTACCGACTACCACAAGATCGTCGACATGGAAAAATATGAAGGATGTTTTATCCTTGTGGATGAAGAGACAAGGATCTGATGTTGATTGTACAAAATTTATGTCGACAAACCAACCCGTTAATGTGTCGTACCAATTTGCTGGTGCCTGTTTTAGACCGTATAGGGATTTCTTCAGGCGCAAAAAAGGAGCTTTTCGGTTGGATCCCTCAGGAGTTTTGATATATAATTCTTCTTTGAGCGGAGCATACAAGAAAGCACTCTTGACATCGAACTGCCGAATAGGTAGCTTTTTGTCGATGGCAAACAGCAAAATCATGAGGAGAGTAGTGAATTTCCCTGTTGGAGCAAAAGTCTCTCCGTAATCAGTTCCTTCGACTTGAGAGAATCCTTGAATGCACAATCGAGCTTTCTTTCTTTCAGCAGCTGATAGCGTAGAAGGTTTCGTTTTGAAGATCCAAGTCGTATGCAGGAAGCTCTTGGGTTCATCAAACATATCCTCCCATACTTGATGCTCCTCGATACTGGTAAGTTCTTCATTTGCCGCATCTTTCCACTTCAGATTTTCTGAGGATTTCATTGCCATTTTAAAAGAAGTCGGATCTGCAGTCAGATAAGTGTATTTGATAGGCTTGATCTGCAGTGTCCTGTCGCGTAATACTCTAGTTGACTCGACAGGTTGAGCTGTGGAAGTGTTAGGAATTAGAGAAGAGGCTATGTCATCGTCGCTCAGATCATTCGATTGTTCCTCAAGTTCGATGGACTCTTCAGAGCGATCTGGATCTTCAATTTCATCTTCAATGGGAGCTTCTTCGATGGACAAGTCCCAATCGGTTGATTTGGATGGCGGAGGGGAGTAATCTAGAAATCGGACATTTTTTGTTTCCACAATCCTGCCGCTGTCTAGGAGGATTCGAAAGGATTGAAGATCATCCTTGTAACCGATCAGAATGCCCATTTCTCCTTTGGGTAGAAGCTTAGAGAAGGACCTCTCTGGTAGGATAACCACAGACACTCTGTTGCCGATAGGGTGGAAATAATCGATAGGAAGCACTCGTCCCTTGAACAGTTCAAAGGGAGATTTCTTGGATTTATGTGTTGGTATTTGATTCAGAGTAAGAGAGCTGACTTTTGCGATTTCGTTCCAGAGCCGTTTGTCGACTCCAGAGTCCTCCAAGATGGTGCGCATAGATTCAAGGATTGTCCTATTGAAGCGTTCAGCCAGCCCATTCTGTTGTGGTGTATAGGCATCCGAGGTCCTTTGCTTGATCAAATGACTTTTGCAAAATTCCTTTAGAGTGGAGTTGAGGAACTCCGAGCCTCTATCAGAGTGAAGAGTGGTAGGATAATATCCTAAGCGCTTGGCCTCCACACCAACAAGATGAGCGATCGTCTCAGCAACCTCGCTTTTTACTTTGATGGGTATGGCCGCACAGAATCGAGTGCAGCTGTCTACGACAGTGAGAATATAGCGATGACCCTCTCTCGAAGATGGCCAGATTGGTCCTATGAGATCGAGATGTATTTCTTCAAAAGGTTGTTTTGCGGAAGCGTGCACCGAATTGAATGATGCTCTCGTCACTTTAGCAACAGCACATGATTCACAATTGTGAATTATTTTAAGCGGTATACCCAGCTTCTTCCTAAGTCGATGATAACTGACGTGTCCTAATGATTTATGCAGGTACTCAGCATTAGATAGGTGACTTGAGTGTTGAATGTTGTCGAACTCAAGGCTAGGAAGGTTGCCGATGTAGGTTCCATACATTTTCACTTGATCCTGCGATTTGATTTCAAAAGAATTTTTGTAGAAGTGGATCTTATAGTCTTCAAGAACAAGACAGCGCACAGAGAGCAGATTGACAACGAGATCAGGAATATAGAGAACATGATTCAAAAAAATTTCGCCGTGTTTATTTCTGAGTTTGACGGAACCAATGCCCTTGATTCTGAGGGTGTCGTTGGCTGAGCTAGTTTGGACTGATCCTATTTCTTTGAGGTCTAGAGTGTAGAATAGGCGAGAATCAGACATCATGTGAGCGGATGAGCCGGAATCGAGTATGAATTGATTGGGATTCCTTGAAATTGATGAGTGAAAGCTACTAACAGTAGTTTCCTTCTTTGCGGCCGCCATCTTTTCCATGTGTAGAGTTCGCAGTTCGGGTTTTAAGAACCAACAGTTATCCTCGGAATGAGCGGCAGCAGTGTTGTGAGCTCCGCGCTTGCATCTCTTGTCGACTACGTCGGTGAAAAGAGTGATGGGATCTGATCGAGATGTCCCACTGCCGCTAGCTCGAATATGTTGATTGTCTGCATGCAGGCGAAGATGATCAAGAACTGCATCCATTGTCACTTCCTTGCCCGAGTGAGTGATCATGTCGGCGATGTTATTCATGCTGGCTGGGAATTTGTCGAGGACAAGATGTCCAAGTCCATCTGCAGGAAAGTCCCATCCGACTTCTATGAGCCGAGCCTGAAATGCCTTCATGGTAGTGATGAATCCAGTAATGTCGCCAGGAGTATACGGTGTACGCAGAAAAGATTGGAAAACTCGCGCCTTATTTGAGGAAAGGTTGGAGGCGAAAAATTGAGTGATAGAGTTCCATATGAGGACTGCATTGTCCTCATTTTCGGCGTTAATGACATTAGTCTGCACCGATGAATCCAGTTTAGCGACTAGAATGGACTTCAAGAGCTTGTTCTCTTCGGCAGGTAATACTGCATTCTTGTCCTTTGTCAGAAGATCTTTAAGACCAATGAGGTCAAAGAGATTGAGAGCGCGAATACGCCATATAGTGTAGTTGTCGTTTGTCAAGAGTGGAATGCCTTCGATTGAGGTTTTCAGAACGGTGGAATTTACTTTGTCCATACCGTTAAAAGCGTCAGTTGTCGTAGCAGGTTTCTGGTTCACTGATTGAGGAGGAGCGATAGCTTTAGAATCTTCGTCTCCAAGCATAAGCGGTTGGTGAGCGGGTTCGACTGTTAATCGTAAAGAAGCTTGAATAATTGATTTCAAAGTAGAACCAGAACTAATGGAGAAAGAACTATTAGAAACAAGATCAGGAGATAAAGATGTGAATAATTAATGAGACCATACCCTGGGTGATTTAATAATCTAGACGGACAACTGGAGAGGAATGAGAAGGACAAGTGACAAGGAGTTTGAGAGACACAGGACTGAAAGAAGAGAAGAACATCAGTAAGAAGAAGATGAGATATTGAAATAGAGAAGAGGAAGGTAGTCGAGTGGTTGTGTTTCATTCTCACCAAGTTGAGAACAGACTGATACTGTGTAGTTGAGATTGAGATTGATGGAGTTTATTTGATGAGGTATCGGAGTCAGATGTGGAGTTGGATGGTTGATTGATGATGGTTTTGAAGTGAAGTGGTGTGAGATGGAGAAGCCAGAAGGAAGAAAAGCAGACACGGAAAAAAAAATCAGGAAGAAAGGGAAACACACGGATAAAAAAGAATAGGCAGGAAGGGGGATGAGTCAGCACTTCTTGCTGCCCAGAAAGTGGCATGTCACAGAGTCAGTCGAGTTTCAACAGGATTTCAGGTGAAGCCAGGCTGGAAAATCTTGAGTGGCCAGCTAAGTCCTGGCGGGTGAGGTATTTTCAAAGTGATTGGAGTGGAAATGGTGCCCCAAGTAAGCCTAAACCCAAAATTGCTGCGAGTGAATCGTCTTCTTCCTCCATGCGGCAATTGGCTTCTTGGTGAAACAGCAAGATGGTTTAAATCATCATTCTGGTACAATTGAAGATGAGTACAGTGAGAAAAGAGAATAAGGAATGTTTACTGGTGACTTACTGGAATGCATATGGTTTGTTTTAGTGTTTGATGGGATTTGTGTAAATCTAGAGGCTCATGAGGGACGGGAATCAAGTTCTGTTTCCAAATTAACAGGGGCTGGAAATATAGTTTTAGGAACCTGTAAATCTGGCTTTACAGGGGCTGCAGAAGTGACGGGAATTCCTCCACTTCTGAAACATAAACCTAGAATACAGATGAAATTTAACAACCGGTGCTTTCACCACAGTTTTATTTCTTCATCTCATTCTATCTTCAATATCATTTAACATTGCTCACTCAACCCAATCCGCTCACCACTTCCAGGTATGCACTTGTGGCTCATTCATCATCATTCCTCTTGACTCTCATTCCCATCCTGTCTGATTTCTATGCTTCAATCTCATCTCAGGTGTGCTCTGAGTCTCTTGACTCCTCCATCCTAGCATGTATTTAACACCATTCTTGTGCTGTTAAAGGTTTGCTAGTTGTGTTTTTCATTTCTTCATCTCATTCTATATTCAATATCATTCAAAATTGCTCACCACTTCCAGGTGTGCTCCGAGTCTCTTGACTCCTCCGTCCGTTGTTGTGGGACAAATAATAATATTTGGTCAAGATCCTCTGAGGGGGAAATCAATTGCTAGATAGTTCAAATCTAATACAACTGATGGGTGGTTTGAAAGACCTGCCCCTCTTATAGTACTACACAAATATGAGGAATCTTGAATCAATATTTAAATAAAGATGGCTGATTTCAAGACAGAGTTACTATGTATGGTAGCCTCTATCAGACCTAGATAGCCCTGAAAAATACTCTTGCAGACCTACTATAACTTCTGATGATTGATAAACAACCCAGTGGGATTGAATATGTGAAATACATATATATGATAATATCAAGTCTAATCACTACTACTACTACTAATATTGGTGGTTTTTACTAACTCCTCCTTATGATGATCCACTACTACCACTCTAATCTATAAAGTTTAAACTTCTACTAGACTCTAACAGTACTACTACTACTAACTAGCCACTATGTCAACCACAGAGGTAATATCACCATACCTGATATTTCCCAAGTAGTTAAAATTCTGTAATCTTATTCACACTTCTTTTATTCTCAAGATAATAATTAATATAAAGATAAGAACCTTGTTAATTAATATTATTGTTGTATATTAATTATTTTATGATCAACTGAATAACATTGATAATTGTTGTTATATATTGATATTATTATTAACAATAATTATTGTGGCACAGAATATTACTCTAAATTAAAAACTGAGAATAGTATCTTGCAAATGAAAATATAGCCTATCAAATATGGTTTAGTTTAACATAGATGATTGTAGAATAATGTATCAATAACCTAATTTGTCAATTGAAAGAGCGGAATTAGAGGTATATAATTATATGAGGTGTGTTATAATTGTGTACAATGATTGTGGTGAAACTACAGACTCGTTTCCCCTTGTTCTGGTCGTAGTCAAGCCTTCCCAAGCTTCAGGGGTGATGCAACGGTAATCAGAGCGTCCTCTGATGCAACGAACTAGTGTTTTTGGGGGCTAGAATAATCACAAGACCCTATATTTGTGTGGGAGCTTCTGTATTCAGGTTCAAATTCGTCTCAAAACCATTTTTATGTTTATATATGTTTATATTTAATTATATTTTAATGTTTATGCATTTAATTAATGTTTTATGCATCATTTGGCACTTCAGAAGGCCTTCAACTGGGGTTTCTGTCCGTCAAAATGGCCACAAAATTAATTACAAGTGCATACAACATTAAATTAATCAATATGGGGAACTTTGAGATATATATATATACTTTGTTGGACTTTTTATTTTATACTGAGATTTTTTATAATTATATTTGTTAGTTGTCTCTAAAATATTAGCCAGCTGACACACGAGAAGAGGATCAGTTGGATGAAGAAATGAAACCAAGAAATATTGAATGTTTACTGATCAGACCTTTTGGACAAGTGAAGTTAGTCCTGAGTGAGATGAGGGAGTACACAAGCAGTGGACAACTAGCAACCAACCTGAGACAGATGAAGAGAGGTGAGAAAGACCAAGATATGAGGCCAGTCAAGGCTGGTCACACAAGCTCACTGGGCAGACACCCATTCTAAACAAGGCCAGCTTGGCAACAGAAGGTTCAACAAGTATGATGAAAATCAATGCCAGGTACAACGTTTTTAAGGGGATTGACCCCAGGATCTTTACTGGGAACCTATTTGGTTTGTTTAATGATAAAAAAACCACAGAAAAACAAGAGGGAGAGAAGAGATGGGAGAAGGAGCAGATGAGTAGCAGAACCACCCAATGACAAGAGAGAGTGAAACAGATAAGGAAATATAAACAGAAGAGGTGACTTACTGATAAATGATAATGACACTGAGAGCAGTGGGAATATGACTTAGCAGTGAGGGACCTCTGGATTCCTGGTGAGTTATCTGTTCTGGTTCTGGTTATGTTCTGGCCCTGAGGTTGAGAATTTTCACTGGGCTTTGATTTTCCGCCAGTGGGATGAGAGTCAAATTGAATATATTCAATTTGAACTTAAAAAAATCATTCTATTTTCAACCTTGATTATATCAAGCGCACAACACAACTATATCACACTTCATGCATTATACATGAGTAGAAAAATGGGTAGGATCTGATAAAAGATTGTATTCAATCATATGAAATGTATTGAATATCAAGAACTCTTAACAAGGAGGAAGTTGAATAAGGAAATAAATTTATTTAGGGGGCTGGGTACGCGACCCCCATAAATTGAATCAGCAACCCCCAAAAGTCGCGACCTAATTTTGGGGGT
>LAVV01010131.1:12632-29373 GCA_001263375.1 Puccinia sorghi
TGTTCTTTCCTCATCCTCAGTCTCTCGTCCTTCTTCTTCTTTAGTTCTCATCCGTATTGTCTTTAGGTTGGTCCGCTTCGTGCTCGCTCCGCTCCATCTCGTGATCTCATCTTTGTTCCGTCGCTCGCCCAAAAGGTTATGAGCCCAGACTAGCGCTGGTAAATTTACAGATACATCCGAGATAAATCTACATACTATGTCATCCGAGCAGTCGATCCGCTATAGCATACCCATTCTCACCAATACGACGTTTGCGACATGGAAAACCCAGGTCCTCGCGTATTGCATGGAATACAACCTCGACAACTACCTTCTTAGAGATCTAGCACCACCTCCAGCCGCCGAAGCAGATAAACTTGAAATTTTTGAATCTCGTCGTTCAAAAGCCGCCGGTATCCTCGTCCGCTGCATGGGCCAGGTTAACAACAACCGTTTTGTCGACGACACCAACAGGCGTAATCCACGAAAGCTTTGGCTTCTGCTGACCGATCATTACGAGTCCAAAGCTGCAGACAACCAAGCCAAGGTTTATCAGGCTTTCTGCAATTTCAAGTTTACCAAAGACCTACCGACCTTTTTCGACGAACTCAACGCACACCTTGCAAACATGACTTCTGTTGGACTAAAAATTGGAATTCCTGAAAAAGCCCACATCCACGAGCACCTGCTATCTGAACAGATCATCCAGAAACTACCCGAATCTTTGTCTCACTACAAAGACACCTTATTCGCAAAGCGACCACTTACTCTAAGCGTCGTCAAAGGACACCTTCAAGCCAAAATATCCGACTCAACCACCATCAATGTTTCGGACTCCATTACAGTCAAAACCGAATCCGCTCTTGCTGCCACCACCATTTACTGCTCAAACGGCGTGCACAATCCGGCAACGAGTCATCCGGAGAGTAAATGTTGGCAACTTCATCCAGAACAAAAGAAAACCCACAAACGCTCTGGAAAGAAGCAAGCTAAAGCCGCAGTGGTCGATGACGTTTCCGACACGAACTCTAGTGTTCCCAGTGACGGGTGTTTTCTCGGGATCTCCAAAAAGCAAGCTTTCAGCGCCCACGCCAAGCTGACCATGTTCCTGGACTCCGGATGCTCTGATCACATGTTCTCCAAGAAGGAGTACTTCACAGGCTATAAACCATTATCATCTTCTATCGAAATTGCAGACGGAAAGTTCCTCAAAGTCGAAGGCTCTGGTTACGTACACCTGAACAATGGTCACGGTTCCTCCATCAAGATCAAGGCTCTTCATGTGCCCCGCATTGTCCAACCTCTAATCAGTGCTGGCCGCCTATTCTGCAAGGGCTGCGTGGTGCAGAAAGATTTGTCGTCCGATCTCAATTCACCCAAATTCTCAGTCGTCGATCTTCACTCCGATTCCATTCTTCTGCAAGGCGAAGTTATCAATAATGTTTTTGTCCTTGATGGTCATCCAATTAGCTCTCGAGGTGAGCTTTCATCTCAATCGATTATTGCACCTCGTAAAATCGCAGCAAAATCCACATCAGTTGACGCATTCCTATTCCACAAACGTGCGGGGCATCCTAGTCGAGAAGCCCTGAAGAAAATGTTTGGCGCGGACGCCTCAACTATCGACTGCAGGGCCTGTCGCCTTTCCAAATCAACCCTCCTTCCTTTCTCCAAGACGCTGCCTATACCAACAAGCATACTTGAGTACGTCTACATGGACCTGAGTGGAAAAATCACGCCGCCAACCATCGGAGGTGGTCTCTATTACTTTAAAATAACCGATGCATTCTCCTACTTTAAAGTCGTGTACATACTCAACAATAAACACGAAGCTTTTGAGAAATTTAAATCATTTTATCAAACTGTCACCAACTTGCACAAAACAAATATTGTCAATATTATCACCGACGGCGGAGGGGAGTTTACTTCGATTGAATTTGAGGAATTCTATAAACAAAATGGTATCACCCATCACGTCACGGCTCCTTACACGCCACAGCAAAATGCAGTAGCTGAGAGGGGAAATCGGACAACAAGTGAAAAAGCAAGATCTCTTCTTAAGGAAGCCAATCTTCCCTCGACTCTTTGGGGAGAGGCTGTAATGACAGCTGTTTTATATGAAAACATCACTCCGACTCGAAAAATCAAGTGGAAAACCCCCTATGAGCTCTGGTTCAATCGCACCTTTGACTACTCTCGTCTCCGTGTGTTTGGCTGCAAAGCCTACCTTAACATCCCCAAGGAAAAGCGCGACGGGAAATTTGGGGACACCTCCAGGGAAGGTATCCTAGTGGGTTACCGGCTGGGTATCCCAAACTGGCGGATACTCATGCCAGGATATCGTGTGGAGTTCAGTCACAATGTCATTTTTGACGAGACTGTTTTTCCAGGAATCTCCGACGATAATCCAGCCGGAATACTTGTGTCCAATTTTGAGGAAGAAGCTACAGGGCCATCTCTAGCCTTAATCCAACAGCCATCACCCCCTTCCTCTTCGCCTCTCCAAGAGAATTCTCCAGAAACACCGCCTCCGGACGAAACACGTGACTCTTTCATCACGGCTTCTCCATCGACTCCTCTTCCCTCGTCTACTTCTTCCGTGCCTCAAGCCCATTCCCGGCCTCCTTCAAATCATCCAAAGCCTGGTTGGGATTGGGTGCCAAAGGATCAACCGGCGCCTAAGAACATTTCATCTGCGATAGATCAGTCGAACATCATAGCTGGAAAGCGCCGGGCAAACTTTGCGGAACTCAAGCTGGTCGAGTTCAGCTCAAAGGTAGCGATGTCTGCTCTCTCTCCCCCATCTCCTCTCGATGACGTTCCAAGGACTTATCGCCAGGCCATGGCCTCGAGGGACGCTCAGCTCTGGCTTGTAGCTATCAAAGACGAGTTGGACGCCATGCACCGTTTGGACGTGTGGGATATTGTCCCAATCCATTCGAGCTTCTTTCTAATTGGCACGGTTTGGGTGTTTCGTCGGAAAATATCGGCCGACGGAGTTCCTACCAAGCTGAAAGCACGCCTGTGCGCCCAAGGCAACGCTCAAAAAGAAGGCATTAACTACAATGAAACATATGCTCCTACCGGTCGTTCCGCGGCCCTGCGAACAGTGCTAACAATAGGTGTTAATGAAGGGATGGCAATTCATCAAATGGACGTCAAGAACGCTTTCTTAAATGGCACCCTCGACGAACCAATCTATCTCAGGGCCCCTCAAGGTCTGTCAATCCCCGCCGGCCACTGTCTTCGTCTTAAGAAGTCAATATACGGCTTAAAGCAGGCTCCGCGAGTATGGTACAGGAGCTTATTGTCCTTCTTCCAATCAATTGGCTTCGATCCATCCCCTGCTGATCCCTGTCTGTTTGTCTCCAAGGCCTCGTCGTGGAGGTGCTTTGTGCATGTCTATGTCGACGATATGGTGGTCATCAGCCGAGACGTCGAAAGATTCAAAATGCTCATTTCCTCAAAATATGCTATGGAGGACCTTGGCGAAGTCTCTTCACTCCTTGGCATGAAAATAGTTCAATCAAAAGGGACGCTATCTCTGTCTCAACAAGCTTACGCCCTTCGTCTCTTGCGGGAATACAATCTAGTTGATTGTAGGCCGACACCAACTCCTATGGTCCCGTCAACGCGTCTGCTTCCGGCATCAGAGGCAGATCGCGAAGAATTTCTCAAATTGCGTGTCGACTACAGACATGCGATTGGGTCAGTCAACTACCTGGCGGTTTCGACTAGACCCGACATCGCATTCGCGGTGTCTCAATTATCCCAACACTTGGAGCGACCGGGCGCCTCTCACTGGCGAGCCTTCACTCATCTCCTCCGTTACATAAGTGGAACGAAATGCTATGCTCTCTACATTGGTGGGGGGTGTGCGACTCCTGAAGTCTTCACGGACGCCGACTACGCCAACTGCACGGTTGGACGCCGCTCATACTCGGGCTATCTTGCGCGTTGGGGGCACAGCATATTGTCTTGGAAATCGCACAAGCAACCTACAGTGTCCACGTCAACAACTGAAGCTGAGTACCGCTCTCTATACACGGGGGTTCAAGAAGCTGTTTGGCTTCTTACCCTTATCAACTCGCTCGGCATATCCTCAATCACTTCCATTCCGGTCAGAGTGGACAATCAAGCGGCGATCGCGCTAGCCAAAAACGCAATGTTCCAGCAGCGCACTAAACACATCGATGTAAAGTTCCATTGGACACGAGAAATACTTAACTCCGGAAAAATCTCGTTAAGCTATATTCCAACCTCCCAAATGCAATCCGACGGCCTTACCAAATCCCTGGCTCGTCCCAAGCATGAAGAACTTATCAAGGCACTCAAGCTAAAAGGCTAAGGAAAGAGGGGGGGTGTTGAGCGGGCAGTCAGCAGTTCAAGTATAAACACACTCTGCTGCGCCGCATGGAGAAATGAAACCTAATTCATCTTCAGAAAAAGAGCTCCGGCCACGTTGTACCATTCTCTTTTTCTCATTCATTCTTTTGGTTTCATTTCCTCACCTGCCAACTGATCCACATTCTGTGTCTCAGGTTTGTTCTTTCCTCATCCTCAGTCTCTCGTCCTTCTTCTTCTTTAGTTCTCATCCGTATTGTCTTTAGGTTGGNAGATAAAAAGAATATTTTGTTAGTATCAACCCATAGTTAATTCCTCAAAATCAAAATATGAATCAAGATTCATTGTTGAGTGGTTTGTGGTTGAGTTCCTCTTCTGATGAGGGTGTAATATGTGGTTCTGGTTTAGTTCAATTTGATATCAACATGATTTCCACATTTGTTGAGAGATATCTCAGCATGCGTTCATGTTGTGTTAATGTAAACCTTATGATTAGGGGGTATCAAATAGGATCAAATCTACCATTATGTAATTGAAGGGTTTTCAAAAATCTACCCTTTTTTAAAACATGTTTGTTCTTCATCAATAACCTCTTAGGACCCATTAATGAAGAAATAAATTCATGGATGTAATGTTGCAAGATTGATGAAAAATGATGGTAATCTTGGGATGGGTAATCAGAAAAATGAAATTTCAACATCTTGGGGGGAGGCTGAAGAATACGACATATGCATAATATCTGGTGTATGGGGGGTCAGAGAATCAAGTTCCAATTCCCTAACTTCCTGCACTGTTAGATACTGATGTGGTTTAATTGGTCCCTCAGAATTTGAAATGTAAAAACGATTGGATGGGTGATGAAAGAATGAATAGCATATAAATTCATTCATGATTTTCCTCAAGATTTACACTGCAACAAGAAGGAGTATAAAAAAAACTCAAACTAACAGTTTCTAGATTCCTAGTAAACTAGCTTTGCAAGGGTTGCAATAAACCTATCATTGCAAAAAAATAAAAGAAGCTCAATAAATCTTGAGGTGAGTCTGGCAGTCCATTTCGAATTAAATGATAATGGATCTTCCCCCCATCATTTTCCTGGATACCAGAACAGTTCCTCTTTCTAAGAGAATTGTGGGCCAGCTACATACTTAGATACTGCTTCTCACTGGCTTTTATAGAACGGAAATACGTGAGTTATTGGAAGTGTTTTTCAGTTCCTTTCGTTGGTGTACTCATCTCAATTCTCAAGGTTCACAGACATTGATATAAAATATTCGATCCCCCACATATACAGATACATCGTTTTCATTTGGATTACAGAAATCAAGCCATAAAGAGGGGGAAAGGGAGCGTATTCAGAAATGTTTGTGGTTGGCTCCAGCTAGTATGGCTATCAATAGTAATGTACATATCTGAATGCGATGAAACCAAATAAAAAATAGTGAGTGAGCGATTTACTTTTGGGACATGGTGAGATGAACCAATACACAAACCTTATAATTCTTAGGAGTAGTGAGGAATATGAAAAGAAAATCTGAAAGAATCGAATAAACCAGCTATATGCATCAGAAACAGTCAAAAGTCTTGTGGTGCTATGCTTGTTGTCTTTAAAGGCTCACCCATCATCATAGTTGCATGGTACACATTCGCAGGGTGAATGAAAGGAATCAATCGATCGACAGTTCGTCAATGGATTCGGAATCCTAGAAAAAAAAATCAGTTAGGTGATTGGTTTTAGATGTGAGATAGAGAGAAACGCTTACCTCCATATCGTGTGGACGCCAAAGAGGAAGCCTGGCATCATCGGGATGAATTCGACGAGCAAGGAGATTTTTTCCTACCCGAGCAAACAACTCAATGCCATTCCGAGTGTATCGATAGGAATGTGTAACACTGGTGGTCAGATCAGGGCTTCGGGGGGCCTCCTTGAGAGCAATCTCAACGCAGCACTTTGGCGTGCTTGAGAAGGATTCAGAGTGAGCAGATTCGCGACCTCGTGGGCCAGCTAGTAGTGATGAGACGGGTGGCGTGTGGGGAAGAGGCTTCCTGACTTTCGGCTGATGGAACGAGCTTGGGACAAGGCCGATTGGTACGGGTTGTGTCTTTGTTGTGGAAGGAGACATTGCAGTAGTAACCGCTAATTTTGTTTTACTTGTAACGGAATTTGGTGTCATGAGTCAATGATCAACGAATGGACACAAGCGGCAAAGCTCGGCGAATATGTGTGAGGAAAGGGAAGGGCGCAAAGTCAGGTGATTTTATAAGCAGCATCCAGATGTATGAGTCTGGTGTACAGGTCACCAGGTCACAGGTATGCTGTTTGTTCGTGCAAGATCTTGTGCGGAAAGTTTTTAACTTTTGGTAGAGAATTCCTGAGCTCATCAATATCCAGGTAGGAAGCCACGACTTCAGGAGACGCACAAACAGAATACTCATATATTTCCGGCTTTGGCACTCCTACTACTACAATCCTTCCGGTCACTGCATCCCCGCACGCCTCCAGTTTCCTCACCGATGGGTTTCCTCACTACTTTGTGGCCCACGAGGTCGCAAGTCTGTTTGGTTTAAATCCCTTTCGAGCTTGCCGAAGTGCTGCTTCGAGGTCACCATCAAGGAGGCCCCCCGAAGCCCTGATCTGACTACCAGTGTTACACATTCTTATCGATACACTCGGAATGGTATTGAGCTGTGCGATCCTGGAAAATGGCAGACAGCTGAGAAAGATCTCCTTCAAATCGCTAATCATGTATTTGTGATGGAAGCAGTTCGTCGAATCGGGATTCAGTGCAATGTATTCGCGGCTCTACACACTTCACTGATCAAGAAAGCGAACGCGATCTACTGATGTGTATGTATCAACTAACACGGGGACCAAAAGATGCCACATCTAGCTGATTTCTTTCTGGAGCACATAATTCCCTGCGATGTCGCATACATCCACCTCACGGCCTTATTTTGTGATTTTGTTCGGGGGTACTTCAATTAACCCTCACACTTGGGACACCAGCTCGACTTAATCACTCAACGGCTTGGAAGTATCGACTCTACGGTACCGTGTAGCCTGATGCGATTGATACTACGAGGCTTGATTTGCGACGGTGAGCAGCCCTGCTATATTTCAATCCATCAGGCACCCAATGAGCTCGATCATGGATCCATACGTTGGACTTCTCTGACCACACTAGAGCACCAGTAATCTTTGGTGGATGGTAGCCTCCATTAGATTGATGATACCGCTGATCAACTTATCTTGCTCGATCGACTCAAGTGGTACCTTTATTTTTTTTTATTCTTTGGGGCCTTGCGACCACCTTGTAGATTTATTTCATCACGTTGAGCATCAAGACACGATGAAAAGTCTGTTGAAGACGCGATGATAGTCCGTTTACTGTTGGATCATTCTGCAAGCGAACCGATTCGATGGGGAGCTTTCGCTGGACAACTATAGAAGTGTTTATGGCACAAGTGCTATGACCCAGGGATAAAACCCCCACGGAGGAGGCCGCAGCTTCGCCCGCTGGAGAATCGAGAATGAGAAAGAATTTAATCAAGGGGTTGAAGTTGAAGTGGCAGTTGATTGAAAGGGGCCACGACATCACAGACTGCCCCATATGCATACTACCGGCCAGCCAATTTTGCATATGAAGCTTCGGGTCTTCCACCGGTCTTGTCGACCCGTGCCGGACCAGCTGTTTGAAAGGCACAACGGGAAAACGAAAGAGGTCGTCTAGTAGGATTGCGTGCAGAAATAGTGATGGGCAGAGGACGGGGGCTATATTTGGCCTCCAGACGGATCGTAAGAATACGATCAAGATTCGTGGACGGCTTGTCTGATAGAGCAGAGACCCTGCCGGAGATGGGACAGGCATTGTAACGGCTGAGAATGAATCTGCCGGGTTACAACTAGTAGGACATTCAGCTTTCCAACTGACGAAGAGTCTTGAAATAACAAGGTTGGATACCGTACGTACAAACCCCCGGGCGTCGGTCGCAACCCTCCCGGTCCAATGACAATGAGAAAGAGGTACAGACGATGGACTGGGGGCGCGAAACTTGTGACAAAAGATTTAACACTGTGCACTCCGGAATCTGCTATGCCGAGGTGGTAGACTCTTACAACAAAGCGGTGGATTAGCATGGGTGTGATCTGAGAAAGTTGTGGGTTGTCATGGCGCCCGCAGCCACCGATCTTCGCGCAAACAAAAGGCTTCGCGGGGCAAAAAGCGTTGAATGGGAAAAGGATCACTGCGTTTTCGCTTGATTGGAATCTGTACCCGGTCGGCGAGAGACAATGGTTACCACTGCCACACTCGCTCCTCATACCGCTGTTACACCCCCAAGGAGCATCTCTCGCTCTGGGAGACTTCATGGAGCTAGCTTAATGGCTGAGGGGAGAAATAAGAGTGCTTGGATCAGACAAGCATGTCTTGGTCGTTAACTTCTTAACCAACCAACCCCCGTACGCCATGTATTAGACGTGATCACTTATTAATAATCCGCACAGATCTGAGACGATGCCACGATAGGCTGCTAAACCCGTGCTGGACTTGGAATTCTCTTGGACGTGTACTGTCATCAGGATCTATAGATCGAGTCAGAAAGGGGACGAAGAGCCGTAAAATCTCGTCTGCAATTCATTCGTTATAACAAAAAAAAAACAAGACCCCGAAGAATAGCTCCTGGACCATCATCACCCTTGCAGGAATACTCTAATTCTCTCCTTACCCATCTCTGATTGACCTTTTCATCCAACGCCGGCATCTCACAATCGCGTGGCCAAATATTGCCGAGGTAGCGACAGTGCTTACACACCTTCATCACACCAGTGCAATGTCGACAACCTGATTTAGCTATAGTTCACCTCCAGTAAACCCAACATTCATCCCCATTGCTGGTGATGCCCAAGATACATCCTCTTACGCTCAACATTGGTTGCGCATCCTCTTTCTTCCATGTCGGCCAGGTGGCTACTGCTGCCGTGTTCAGGAAGAGAGAACCCCAGAAAACAAATCCAGTGAGTAATCTCTTTTTCTTTTCTCTTTTTTTTTTCTTTCTCTCCCTCATCCTCTTTCCCCTCAACGTGACTTTCGGGCTTAATTCATGAGCCGGGGCATTAGATAATTCAAGCAAACTCTGCTATGTGTTTCTCGTATCTAAGCACATGGTTGACGTTTGACCTTAATCCGCATGTAATCTATTATTTACCTTATTGATGTCATATGTTTGTTTGCGTGCGTCTATTATTAGGAGAATGGGACGGCGGGGATTGCTAGTTCAACATCTGACAAGGCTCCATTGGTCGTATATGCATCTGACTCGACTCCCACACCTTCGCCGACCATCACGAACCGCAGTGTGCTGCTTGTGGCCCTAAGTGGAGCGAGCGCCTTCTCACTCATCACGCTCGCCTTTGTGATGATATACCGCAGATATAAGGCCCACAAGTTTGGCATCAGCCGATCCGGTGAGGGCAGACCGAGTGGACTAGGGCGTGGGTCGAATGTACAAAAATCTCAAATCAGACACGTCACCCATGATGAACAGAAACGATACAGATCCCTCTTTGGGGTTCCGGCGGGATACTTGAGACCCAAATCATTAGCGCCTCAACCCACCATACACGCCCTACAAACAGCCGTCAGATCGTCTGCAGGTTCATCATCACAAGACGATTATGAGTCGAAGCATGGAAAAAAGTCTTCGTCGAGTCTTGAGATGCACGATGGTGGCGAAGCTATTTTTTACCAAATTTCCCCGACAGAATCCGAGTTCTACATCGACAGATCGAGACAGACTCGAGTCGTGAGCATCGTGGATGACAGTCCGCGTCAGATATGGAACTTGCGATCGACGAGTGTCAACAACGAGCTGCCCATCTCATACTTTTCCCACCGACTACCCGCCCTCGTGGCCCGCCTGAAATCCATTAAACCCAAAACTAGTTACAGAAGCAAGTCTATCAAACGAACCCACACATCTTCTCGTGTCAAGCCCCTCCAGCTTGACTTGAAAGCATTAGCAAAGGTGGACTCGATTCAGCCCGAGGCAAGGTATGTGACGAAACTGAGCTCGCAACGAAAAAAGAAGCCTGATATCTTGAGCCCCCTTGGCTGATGATGAATATGTTGAACTGTGAAAAAAAAACTCTCCTCCAAAAGGTCTCCTTCTATCATTTCGACGCCACCAAGTCTTATCAAGAGTCCATCAGACGAGGATTTCTGGATGCAGAAGCCGCTGGACCTAACGATACTCACTGAGCGTCTAGAGTGCCATGCCACAGCGCAGCCGCCGACTTTCCGTGGACGGGCAGACTCCTACTACTGGTAAGAAGTGCCTTGACATGCATCCATCTGCCGCTGTACTGAGATTTAAAATTTTCTGCCTTGGTCACTCTCTATCATAGGAAATCCCCGCCCAAGTTAGAATGATGCCCCTCCATCTTGAGATTCTAGATTTGTCCTTCTAGCAACACAACCACTCCTCATACATCAAGAAAAAAAAGAAAAAAAAGCTGTCCATATAAATAGCCTCTCCTCCTGATCTCTTACCGCTTTTCCTGCACGTAATTCTCGTTTCTTCCTTCACTGTTATACAACTCCTCCGCCGTTCTTTTTGTACAACTCTGATTGATCACTGCTCGTCCCTTGTATGTACTTTTGATTCCCAACTCGCCATCTTTCTTTGATGTTTTTGTTTATTTCTCGTCTCTCAATTTATATAAAATTGTGTCCTACCTCTCTCTCGCTACTACTTCTTCTTCTTTTTTAGTCAGTATATCGGAACTGTTGTTGTATGTACCTCTTTCCTTTTTTTTTTTTTCTGGTTCTTTCCTTTGCTGAAGCTGTTTTAGACTTTCGATTCTTCCATAGCCAGCCAAACTATCATGCTTGACACTATACTATTAGGGCCGTTTTGATTCATTCTCCCTCTCAAAAAAAAAAGAGAATCTTCTTGTGTTTTTTTTTTTGTTGTTGTTTATTTCTTTCAATGTCTTGACTTTTTGTACCATGCAAAAACATGAAATTTATATAATAATTTTTACAACATGGCATTTTCTTTCCAGAAACGACGAAGCTTGCACATAGCAAGAATAAATAAATAAATAAAAAGGATGAATGGCGGATCAGCCGCCGACGTCGATGAGGATGAGGAGGTAGCGGAAGAGATGAGAGGCGAGATAGCGGCAGGGGCAAGAAAGATCTGCGGCTGTGAACACCGCCGAGGATTGATAAGTTACAAATGCTATCTCATCTTGGTGGCTTGATTCGTACTTCTTTCTTTATTAATATTTACCCTTTATAATTTGTAGTTTGTCGTGTGTTTGATGGTCCGTCTTCTCTCATAGTTGGATGCCCTAGTCCTGTGCCCCCGTTGCCCTCGCACACAGCAGCTCTCATCCCCTGGCACATATGTATACAACAACATGCGTTTTATGACAAGAAGTGTCGGATGAAATCAAGATGATAAGAGATAGCGGGGTAATAATCAACTATTCTTCAGATTAGGTGTTTTTAACCTAAGAGATAGTAAATATTAGCAATTATTTGTGCAAGTGGATGCGCGGGACGGAATGTTTGGTAAATATATAATTATTTGAATGAAGCGGTCGGCTCTACAAGGAAGATCGCGGCAGAAGCGCTGCCGAAAGCGAGCCAAAACAAATAGTATTCATCCCCCGCGATATGATTTGATCAGTTGTGAATTGAGTATAATTTGCTGTGCCGTATCTTTATTGTAGTTTCATATCTTTTTTCTCCACAGCTTGGTTTGTGGCTCTTGTGGGGCGGGCATCCTTCGGGGTTTGTAAAACACGATGTAATGATTAGTATCAGCCGGAAGAGATGGCATTCCCAAGGTTTCGAGGCTCTGATGGAGAGAGTTGCTCTTCTGTTGGCATAAAAAAAAGAAAACATCCGTCGGTTATCATGACCACCAGAGAAGCAAACAACACAACAACTGTCAAGCACTAGAGACGTTGTTCATCTTGAGCTGAATGCAAAAAAATGAGTTCCCACTAGTGCTGTTCCTGACCAACCAGCAGCAGAATTCAACCGACTTGCGAAAAAAAAGAAGAGGAACGTTGATTAAAAATCCCAAATTAAAACTGAACTCGTTGGTTGCTTCCTTCATCATGATATGATCAGCTCAGAGAGAGAAGGAGAAATCTCTCTCTCTCTCTTAGAGCAGATATATTAACTCGCCCCCCTCCACACTGACACTGGAAGAAGACACGGCACTTGTCGCCTTGGTGAGCTTGATAAGCCGAACCAGCTCCTCTTCGTATAATCAGAAGAAAGAAAGAAAGACTAGCTGCATTTCCAGAGTTAATTATTTATAAAATTATTCTCATGACCAAAGCAGAACCACTTTCTTTTCATCGAACACCCTCTTAAACTTTCCCCCGTCTCCATTAAGAGCACCACTGCCTTCTCATCATTTTAAACTTCTCCCCTCTGGCTCTGTAAAACTCGCCAACTTAAAAATACCCACTCATCATCCAAATTCTTGTCTCATCTCATCCCTCATCCTCATTCACACCTCCTTCCGCTCAACTAACTCGCCGGGAACTTCACCCCTCAACTACAAATTCAATCCCTGTGAAAGACAGGCGGAGAAGGTTCTCCCAACATGTCGGATACTAAGATGTCTGACACCCAAGCAATCCTTTTTGAGAAGAAAAGAACACGCAACTTCTTTGGTCGCCTTTCCAACCACTTCTCTTCTCACAAGCAGCAAGCAACCACTCCATCTCCAACATCCTCCACTCCACCCCCTCAAATCTCACTCAGCAAGACCCTCTCCAATGATCCCCTCATCGTACCTTCCCCTTCATCCTTACCCACCCACCATTTATCCCAACAGAATCTCGTTAACATCCTGTCAGAACCATCTCTTAGCTGTCACCACACTGACCTGCTCTATCGCCCGAAGGACCTAAAGAACCGCAGATGCCCCAGTACACACACAGAGCGCTCCTCCAAGAGCAAGTCAACATCTACCCGAGCTTCCAATTTCTTTCGGAAACGCCTCAGTCTCTCCACCAGCGTGCTGGCAGATGATGAGGAGCCAATGGATGGTGCTATGACTCCAGAAATCCTAAACAGGAGTCCCGTCGGGGAGTCCACCCCTACCAGTCTCTCCTCCGACGGCCACCCGAGCAGCATCATGTCATCCGAACTCTCTTCGGCAAACCATACTGCTGAGACTTCCCTCGCCTCGACGGATGAGGCGGAAACAGAGGAGTGCGGTCTGGCGGGTATCGGCGTCCGCAACCGCATGAGTGTCTGTCTCCACTCGCTGCCCATCGATCCACGCGTAGCCCCCCAGCTCGCCGGCCTCAAACCGCCCGTCCATCCTGCCATGCGTTACGCCCCCTCCTCATCCTCCCCCCTTTCTAGCGGACGACTTGCCGAGCCCCCCGCCGACAATCTCTTCATGCCTACTTCCTCCAAGCGATTCTCCAGCCAATCTCATGCCCCCTGTTCCCACTCAAGCTTACCATCCCGGAACCATAAGCACATGAGCTTTGGTCATCTCGGTCTCGTCCCTAACCAATCTGCCGTCGACTCTCAGACCCTCATGCGTCTCCTGAGAGGTCCCTCCTCCTACCCTGAAGAGTTGAGTCTCACCGTGTCTTTATGTTAATATTCTGCATATAGAGTCTTTTGTTGACATTAAATATCTCTGCCGATTTAGGACACTGCCACGGGCGGGTCATCAACGAGATTCGATCTACGTTCCTTGCGCTTAAAGCTCTGCCAAACTGGTCGGCACAACTGCGCTCGTGGACACCACCACCGCTGCTCACATGCCACAGAAGTATATCTTCCTGGAACCTCTTTCTTTTCCTCCTTAGATTTTCTTTCACACACACACACACACACACACATACACATATATATATCACACTTAATCGTTCAAGCCTGATGCAATTCTTCCCCCCTTTTCTTCTTTATTCGCTTTCCGATATAATCACCAGAAATTCTTGAACTTTTTTATTTTTATTTTTTTTTTCTTTCTGCAGGGCTTACTCGTTTGAAGATTTTCCTTTTTTTTGTGTGCATTGAATTACACATGCTGCCAATTTCTTCATTTTTTCACTCAACGTCCAGATGTGGGACCATCATAACATATATTTATATATACTGGTTGTACTCAGCTCTTACCCCTACTGTGCTCTCTTTCTGCTGCTGCTTGCTTGCTTGTTGACTTTTTCTCCTTCTTCTTTTTTCTTTGGCTGGTTAGTTGGTTGGGTTGCATGGTGTGATTTAAAGATATAGATAATACATATATACATATTCAATGCAGAACCAAATGATTGTTTTTTTTCAAGACTCGCATTAGGAGGGGAAGGTTCACAATTAGCTTCCATGGAAAACTTTGATGAAGCTCATTGGACATATGCTAGTATGGACTTAAATGTGTTTTTTTTTACATCAAAAAAGGAGTGCATTGATAAAAAAATTGCTTCCTGTTTCTTTGTTTTTTTTTTCAAAGAAATCATCTTTGAGAGAAAGTTTTTTCACAGTTTTTTTGTCTTAAGTTGATGAAGGAGCTGATCATTTTTGAAGGTTAAACATTTTATAAGCATCAGAATTACGGGGGAAAGGGAGTGGGGGGAATGAAAAGTGATATTTCACTCTGCTATTGGAAGAGTGATCTGCCACTGAAATTGTGGGTTTAGATTCTGGCACTTGTTTGTCTGTGTAGGTTGTGATAGTCAGAGAGAGAGTGTGTGTGTGTGTTTTTTCCTTTTATTTATTTGTTTGTTGGGTGTGGGGTTTGGGTTGTGTGCAACTATTGGCAGGTCATCATCAGGGTTTAATGGATGCCTCATGCTTTTTTTGTTCGGGAGGCTCAAGATAGCATCACATACATACATACATGTAATATATGTGTGTGTGTGGAGTAGTTAGGTCATTCATATATATATATATATGACATTGTGTTCAAACAAGGGATATTCAAACCATGTTTGTTTTTTGTTTTAAATGTGAGATTCTGGTAGAATTATCTGTCTAGAAACACACACACACACACACAAATACATATATATATATCAGGTTGCAAGTGAGCCAGGTCCACCTGGTCATGAGCTGTGTCCCAAGTGGGGTTGGATATCACATGGTTGAGATTGTATCTAAGCTGGGAATACCATTCATCATGTCATGGTTTTTTCTCTTCTTCTTGAATTCAGGTTATATTGGATGTACAGACTTTGATGTCCAATATGTGATATACAGTGCCTGCCATATCCCACAAAAAAATAAATAAAACCCCACCAACAATCACCAATATTCATCCTGATCTATCAGGAAACACAAATACCAATTTCCAAAGAGCACTTTTTTCACAGCTACAAGATCATCAATCCAACAAGGAAAGAACCAATTCAGATTTAGGGATCACCAGGGAGGAAGGAGTACCTACATAATTTCAGAATCACTAACACAAAGAAGAGCTAGAAAAAAAAAGAAGAAAAATACCACAAGTGACATATGGTTTCACTACAAGGACCATGGTGAAGGAATTTTATCTATTACTGCTATAATTCTCTCCATGATACACACAGAAATACATATACTCACATTATTCAGGCAAGAGCAAACAACTGAAATGTGGGTACTGACTCTTGGAAATGAGCACTAAGAGCTCCTGTATAACAAAAAACCTCTGGTACCATCTTTATTGGTGTGACTCATATATCTACAAACATTGAAAAATGCAGCTCAATAAAAAACACTGAATAAAGCAAGTTGACCTGGGCTTTTTTTCTGCAAATGAAATCACACAAAAACGGGTTGCACAGCTAGTGAAAGTCAATGAAACATCAATTAATATATAATAAACGGCTATAGTGAGATAGAAAAGAGAAAGAACACACTAATTAAGAGCAAAGGAGAGAATACAGATAGAATAGAATGGAGTTTCTTTTCCCCAATATTTCTTATCCCCAATGGATGAGAGAGATTATTGGAAATTTAAGAAGAGAAATCCATTCCAGAGAGCCTTCCCTTTTTACCCAGACTGGCCATTCCAATCCCCCTCAGAGCTAGTACATGCTGATGTGGACCCAATGTGAAAAAGGGGGTTTCAAGCAAGTTGGATTGTCAATACAGGCCAGTTCAAAGCCTCCTTCTTATTGGCAGAATCAACTGTAGTTCAATTTCTACCAAACTTCCCAATACTAAACACTATTTTACCTGCCTTGAAATTCATTAAAAAATCTTCTAAGACTCTACTTCTCCACTAAAAAACTCAATATTCCTAATCAATCTACCCCATCTCCCTCATTCAACCCCGCAGAATATTGTGGCAATGTATCAGATGGGCAAAATATTGACAAACCTCCCGAGTAACAACACCAGTGAAAAGACCTGGTATGATTCAGCCCTCATCTGATTCAAGACATTCAATA
>LAVV01010131.1:68301-78642 GCA_001263375.1 Puccinia sorghi
CCCCCCCCCCCAACTCTTCAATGTCCTCCTCAATTTTTTTTTATTTTTGTCCCTTTCCTTCTATTTTTTGGTTTTTGTTGTTGTAAACTTACTTCCGGGCACTGTACAGCTGATACGAAAAAGCTTGCGGTTCTGCCGCCGCTTTTTCGTGGGATTCAGCCACACCAGACTTCAGCCACCAAGCTGTGAGGGTCCGGTGTACAGGCCCCAGGAGAGCCTGGATAGCCAGAATCTGAGGCCCGGGGCAGCACCAGGGCCAGCCTGCCGCGACGTTACACTTCACGGGGCTTTTTGAACTACGAGTCGATTGGTGCTGGTCCCGAGACCTGAATCCAAACAAGAAGTTAGAAAAATTTACACCTGAATACAGGCACCGTGGCGGAAAGCAAAGTGGGACAAAAAAAGCGGTGGCGGAACCGCAAGCCTTTTCCCATCAGCTGTAACATTAAAAACCAGCAGTATTTACTTTACTTCATTTTTTTTTTGTGGGACACTCGTTATACACACCAAAAAGGCAAAACATGCATCAAACTATTCAAAAAAAAAAAAGAAAGTGAAAGAGAGGGGGGGGGGGGTTCAGAAAAAGAAGCTAAAGCGACATATTTTATAGAGAAAAAGCACCATTATCAGAGAAGGCAGAACAAAAAGGGTTCGAGGGGTCACAATATAAAGCACCAGCATCTCGAAATAAAAATGGGGTGGGAAAAAAGAATCAAAGTTTTTTTTCAGATGTTTCTTGTGTTTTCTCTTTCTAAATGAACGTGCATGTTATATCTATAAACGGTATATATATATATGTATATATATGAGATATATATTATGCACGGATAGTGAAGTGTGTATGAGAGAGAGAAAAGAAAAACGAGTATACTCAAGAGTCAAAAAAAAAGCAAAGGATAGGAGAGTAAGTGAAGGGATTAAGAGGCAGGAAGGAGGAGCTGTTGGTCTATTTGTTCCTGCTGGCCGAGCGGAGCGTCGGGGGGCTGTTGAGGATTCATGTGGAGGGGCAAGTCGTTCGTGGGTTGCAAGTAAGAGACAGGAGGAGGAGTAGCGAAGGAAGGTCGCTTGTCGAGAACCAACGAAGAGTCGAGGCCTTGGAGGAGGTACGCCTCCTCATCCTGTTGAGATTCTGTGAGAGGTGGTGCAACAGACTCAGGGGGTGCTGACGGACCGGCGGGCGCATTGCTATCCTCGCTGTTGAACTGTGGGCCGTTGGTGTGGTCTGCGACCCGCAGCCGAGGCTTGCCGCGGATCCAGCCGGCCCCCCCGAACTGCGTCTTCCTAATTTCGTTCTTCTGCTCCGCTACGTCCTCCTCGTCCGTGCCCTCCTCCTGCGGATATGAATATCCATCGCCGACAGCAGCGGAGGGACGCTTATCGCCCGTCTTTTTCGTCAGCAGAGGTACGGATGAGGAGGAGTTGTCTTCCGCGCTCGGGTTGTTATTGGATTGGGGACGGGCTGGATCGTTGAGGCGGTTCATTGCAAGATGGCTCAGCTTCGTCTTCCGGCCCTCATGGATCGAGCCGTCTTTATCAATCACAGGACTGCCCGACATTCGAGCGCCTCCGAAAAGCCCGCCAACTTGAATCTCCTCCACCTGATCAAACTTGCCCCATCCATTAAGTCTCCCCACCTCGATCTTCTTCTGATGGTCTTGGGTCTTTTGAGCGGACGACGGCAACTGGCTGCTAGGCTTATCGAGGTCGGTTGAGAGCACATTAGAGTTGACACGAGGCTCCTCTGAAATAACGACCGAGTTTCCATGCGGTTGCATCGAGGAGGCGAGAGAGCGTCCTGCCGCGGCACGAAGCTGGTGCGACGGCTCATATACCAATGGGATCAGGCCGTCATCCCACGTCTTGGCCCGTCCCAGTAATATCAGGGAGGTTTCAAGGAACCATTCGCTGCGTTTGAGGTAGTGAACCACCACCGTGCCTCCGTGTGGGCGATGGAGGAAACGCTCGTCCCGGATGCTCATATCTTCAGGGTCAAAGCGCAACGTGGGGGATGGGATAAACTTGGTGGCCGGTTTCGATGCATGACTCTCACCCATATGTCCTGTTGAACCGTCAGAGTTCGTCATAGTTTGGGCGCCCGTCACTCCTTCGGACGATGGTCGGGATTCGGAATCATTGACGTCGGCGGTCGTCAAGGCCTGACGCAGCTTGTCTTTCAACGGCGATTCCGGAAGATCTTCCATCGCGGGCATCTTAGCCATCAGTTCGCTGGGCGGCCGTCCAAACTTGAGTGATGGTTCTTCGTAATGGTTCTTGACGGGTGGGGTATATTCTCCCGGACGAGGAGATGAGGAAGACTTGATGGAGGACGAGTCACCGATGATTGAGCTTTTCAATAATCGATGATCTTGTGGTTCGAACAAAACTTTGTCGAGAGGGACTAGGTCTTCGGGAGAGGTTGGGCGTTTCCAATCAGTCTTGGTAAACCGACCGCCACCTTCGACAAGAGCCTCCACTTCCTCTTCCATCGTCATCATGCTCTTTGGGGCCACATAACGCTCCTTCCATTTGATGACAGTACTGTAAGATTGAGTACGACCTGGTCCACGAGCCTCGATTTCCGCCTCCGTCAAGCCGAGTCTACCTTCCGCTCTGACTCGTTGAACCTCGTCAGGAAACAAAAAACCGTGGGCATAAGTCGTCCCTGCTTTCGGATGATCATAGATCCAGCATCTCTCTGTTACCCAGTTGATTTGGCTGGCGTTAGGATGAATTCTCATCCATTTCGCCACTTTTTTGTCTTCGGCACCGGTCACATGATCCAAAACTTTTTCTGAGCTGGCCACATAGTGAACCAAGTCGGCAGATAGTGCATAACACTCTCCTCCCATGAACAGGTTTCGAATCAAATCTGATTAGATTCAAGAAAAAAAGAGATTAATACAGCGCTATACAATAGAAGAGGGGTTTGAAAGCTTACATCCCCAATAGGTCATTGTGCGTGGAGCAACGCGGAGGTGTCTCTCAAGTTCACTCAACACGATGAATGAGTCATCATCGGCCTTGACAACAAAGTCGGCTTTCTTGAAACCTACGCCTAGGTTGACGGTTTCCATGCCATCCGGCAACATGACACCACCGATCCCATTGACTCCCGTCTTGGGTTTCGGCTCATGTAACGGGTGGAAATAGACGGGGATGGTGGCATTCTCGCTGGCCCAGTTCAAGAAGGCGTACGTCTTACCCCGGTTCATATTTTCCTGTATGTCGAGAACGACAATGTCGTTGTAGGTTTCCATCTCGAGGGCGATTCGACGAACGTGCTGGATTCGGGGACGACCGAGGATAAACTTGAGTTGGACGTTGTGGGCAATTTGGCCGGTATTGGGGTCGATAGGTCGGGAATGCCGAGCGTAGGTTGATCTGACCAAGTGGCGACGCTCATAGGCCGAATCAACCGAAAATACGCCCACAAAGACGTTGACCGGGTCTAGCGAGTCAGCCAGCTCGTGTGGGAACTCTCTTTGCTCTTGGCAATACGTTCGCCATGGCAACGGTTCCTTATCGGTATCAAGGTAGTGAATGAGGAAGACCGTCAAAGAGACAGCAAAGGAGATGAAGACAAGCAAGCCGAGCAAGATGCCAAGTGGTAAGCGAGGGCCAGATAACTTCTTGAGCCAACGAAATGAGAGGCCAAAACTATTGAGTGATCTCATCCATCGTCTCCAGCGAGTAGTGGATGGTCGGCTGGGAGAGACCGAATATTTCGAGCCAGTGCCATCAAGGTGTTTAGCAGCAAGTTGGTCCAAGGAGGAGGGTATAGAGTGAAGAGAAGCGGTGGAGGAAGATGATGTGGCAGAGAGTGCGTGGATTGAGTTTTTACGCTTTGAGCGACGGGAGGAGAACCAGCTTCTTTTAGCGCGAGTTGTCGGGGGATGAAATGCAGGTGCATGCTGGGAGAGACTCGGTGAGATTGTAGCTCCACTCAGATCTGGAGCAGAGTGGTGGGGGGGACGATTGTGCCTCAAACTACTGAATGGGGTAGATGTGCGGAGATGATGGCTGTAAAGAAAAAGGAAGAAGAAAAAAAATAGAAGGGCGTAGGTTCCCAGAACTGATAAAATGAGAACAGATATTAGCGAAAGAGGAGGGAAGGGAACGAACGAGTGAAAGAACTCCGAGTCTGGGACGGTAGGAAGTAGGTCGTCAGAGAGTTGAAGATGATGGTGGTGAGCCGTGGAGGAAGAAGTCGGCCCGGCAAAGCCAGTGCTGACGCTCTCTAAACAGCTGGTGCTGCTGTTGTTACTATGAGTTTCGGTGGTGTTGAGGGAGGGGTTTATGAGGGTGGTAGATATGACTGGGTTGGGTTGGTGGTGGTGGTGGTGATGGTGATGGTGATGTTTGGAGTGGTACAGATGATGATGACGGGATGATGAGGATGGGATGGATTGAGCCCAGTAGAGTGGTGGTGGTGGTGGGTTGTGAAGAAGTTGGTTAGGGAGAGGACTGGTGGGGCGGGAGGTGCATGAGGGGCTGTCGTCGGAGTAGGAGGATCTGTTGAGTGGTTGGTTCTTGTTACTGGTAGCGTTACTGTTAACCTTCTTTCGTCTCTTGAGCATTCTACTAGTTTCGAGTTGGTCATCAACTAGGCCTGATGATTCCTCGGAGGAGCTGAAGCCGTAACGTTCGTCATAGTCCTCTACGACGAGTGAGGTGCGTGGTACGGATGAGGGAGCTAGTGAGGAAGGGTACTGCTCTTCCTCTTCTTCTTCCTCATCCTCTTCCTCATCGGTTGTTGATTGGTTTGAGGTTGTATTGTTCTTAGTGATGAATGGTTCTGGTTGATGTTCTACTTGCTGGAATGAGTTGGAGAGACCGGCCAAGGCGTCATCGGAGGGGAGAGGGCTAGCGAATAGATCGATGATGGTTGAAGGGTGTTGCTGTCGATAGTTTGAGTTAGTTTGTTGTGAGTCTGAGTTGTTCATTGTTGTTGTTGTTTTTGGTTTTTTCTTTTTTCTTCTGTTGACCGTTTTTTGGAGTTGAAAGTGGATTGGCAGTTCACATGTCACAGACAGATCACGGCGGCTGTCACAGTCCAAACCAAAAACAAACTCATGAGATTCACTCAAACTGCCAGAAGGAGTCATGATGCTGTACTATGTAGCTCATGTCAATGAAACTTGAAGATCCTTTGAGGCCGGTCATCAGGGAATCACATAGTTCTTCGGAGGCGAACCTTGTTCTTTAAGCCAACCTTGCCAATGGGGCAGTTCATGAACTGCTGATTTTGCCATCTTGCCGGATCTTAACAAAAGTTTGTCATATCAGCCTGCATCAGCAGACCAAATCGGCAGAAAATTATAAGGAAATAAAACTCTAATTCATTGCGAACTTCATCCGCGACCTGCTGCAGGCGCGGGCGCTGTGAGCCTGATCGACGAGTCGTGTAGCAAGGACTTACGAATTAAAAGCATATGTTAGTGTTGAAATTTCAACTCTTTCCTCTCTCTTCTTTTTCTTTTCTTTTCTTAAGGCGTCCTATCTGTTGACATCATAGTCTGTGAGTGGTAAATCATGTACTTACACATCAAATTAAGTATACCTAATTGGCCTTAGTCACTATTTGTGTAATCACTTTTTTCCTCTAATCATATCTTCTTGTCATCAGCTCTTTTATTGTCTTCAAGCTATCCTGTCTCAGACTAACAACCTGACCCAGTGTGGGTGTTAGAGTTTTGAAGTCTTAGAATTTGATGTTTTATTCTTCACCATCTGGCAACCACTTTTAGCTTGGTAATTTTGACTAGGGTCTTTGACATGCGACCCACCGGTTTTGAAGGTGCAACCCACCGGACATCCCCACAACACCAGGTATGGGTTGCACCTACCAAACCCGTGCTGCAAGGGTGGGTTTCAGGTTAAATTTTTTAAAATTCAGAATAATTTTCATTAGTTTTTTTGTGGGTCAAATTGAAACATATTTGATGATAAGAGTTTTTTTTTTCCTACACTCTTTAGGGTGAAAAATTCAATTGTAAAGTTTATTTTCTGAAAAAGAATTATTTTTAATGTTTTTGGCACTACACCTGGCTTTCTGAATGTTTTCTTTGTGGATTGAAAATCCATGCATTATGGTAATTTTAATTTTTTTTCCCACACTTTCAATACTTTAAAACAAGATGGGATAGTTTATTTCAGGTTAAATGTAATAAATCTCCCTGTTGTGACACCAGGACCAATCAATAAGCACCTGAGGACAGGTGATCATTGATTGGTCCTGGTGTGGGGGTGTCATAAAATCAAAAGGTTATGACACCCCCAAAAAAAAGGTAGATTTATTGCATTACACCTGAAATAATTTATCCCATTTTGTTTTGAACTGTTGAAAGTTTGGGAAAAAAATCAAAATTACCACAATGCATTGCTTAAAAAAATTATGAAAAATAATCTGAATTTTAAGAAATTCAACCCACAACCCACCCTTGCCGCATGGGCTTTGAAGTTGCAACCCATATCTGGCATTTTGGGGATGTCTGGTGGGTAGAGCCTTCAAAGCCAGTGGGTTGCATGTCAAAGACCCTTTGTATTGTCAAAGTCAGTGCACTCACCCCAGTCACAGAATTTATCTGGCCCTTGTGTGGTTTTCATATAATTGAAGAAGAAGCTATCACCACATAATCCTGTTCATCCAGTGATGAAAGCTCTAATATTATTGAAGCAGTCTCAGAAATTCTGAGAATGCACCAAATAACTTTCTTTTCTATCAAATATGACCTCAACATCAATTCCAGGATGCTGAGCAAGGGGTATTTTGGTTCAATCAACCAATCCAGCAAAGCCGTCAAATACCTTGTGTTTCATGACTCCATAAATTTAATATCTCTGTGCCATTAAGAATTGGGCCACTTTACATACTTTTTCCCTAGATTTCATATCACATGGAGCACTGGAGCGGTGACTTTCAATACCATTTAATGGCCAACCATCAGCAACCTCACAATCTGGATGACAGAATCCCCATTCCCATTGGAGCCTAGGATTTCCGGAACAAGTGCTAATCCATGAGGGGGTATAGTTGAGGCCATGGACTGGTTGATATGAATATTGGTTTACCAACAGTTTCTTTCAATAGGAATCAAAACCCATCTTTTGATATGCTCATGGCCTGATTGAACTCATAGGTTGGCATACAAAGTAATCTGGCCAGGTTGAACTAATTGTGTGGGATTGGGGAGGTATGAGGGCAATACTATTCCCCTTGAGGACGGTTTCTAACAGTATTGATATGTTGTCGAGTATTTCAATGCATAGTTGATGGAATGTGGGTAGCTCTATGGTACTGAGGGTTGTCTTCTGGTGATCAAGTGATCAATCAAACAGCTCATAGGCCCAAGTAACACACTGAAAAAAAAACGCCTGAAGTTGACATACAAAGCAATCCAGCCAAGCTTCCATCAAAAATCCATCTGTTTGAATATGTAGATATTTTGGAATAGTCATTGTGCAGTCTTCACAGTGACCATTCATCAAAGCTTTGTTGAATCACTCTTGGAGAAATTTTGGAGTAACCACAGCAGCTTCCTGGGAGTTTCTGCATGTCAACTACAGGAAGTTGAGCAAGTTTTTTGTAGTGTAGTAATCTGAAACTCCTTCACTCTGTCAATAAACACTCCCTTTTCACCACTCCTTTCTGTGCAACCCGTAAAGAGATTCTGAATATTCTGCCTTGATTGATTTGTTTATTTGCTTGACTCTTTAAAACTCTGCCCTTCTGTCTACACAGATAGATGATAGATAGACACAAGAGCTTCCACTCCCACAATCACAAATTCCCCCGAAATCCTCACCACTTTCCCGCACCCAGCCACCATTGATTTCCACCCCCTGCAACACCACTCTGATTCATTTGCCCCTGTTTCCACATAAATCCTCAAGCCCTCTGCCACCCAAACCCCAAACCCCTCTTGGCTACGCAGCCGGATTCAGTTTTTTCCCCGCAGCACTCTCTGGAAAGAACCTCCTCCAATTCCTTCTTGAGCCTCCAAATACTCTTATGACCCCAGCTTTCCCATAAGTTATCCTCTGCTGACAAAAGCAAAAGTAATCCACTCAGCCTAACAAAAAGGTCTGAAGATACTTTCCTTCGTTTACTTGGCCCACCTCAGCCTTCCACATGCACCAGGCCTTCAACAGAAGCTACTTCTGAGACCCACAGCTGCCACCTCACCTTTAAATACTCCCCAAAGAGTCTGTACACCCAAAAAGGGTGTGGAAAACTGTCAATACCCTCAAACATGGCATGTAGACCCATAGAGGACCAATAAATGATTTTGAATGGCTACAGAGGATCATTGGTGCCATTTGAGGTCTACTGGATTAGGAAAAGGTCCTTCCCAGTTTTTAATTAATCAATTCAGGGGTAAAAAACATGAATTGCTTGAGATTTTATTTTTTTTCCCTACAGTTTGAAGTGTTTAGAACTTGAGTGTAGATTTTAATTTTGAAAATTTTGAGATCAAAAATATGGGCTATAATACACGTAACCGGGTATTCAGCATTTACAACCAGTTTCTAAGTTGTGGAAAAGACAATTGTGCTGCGTAGGGGACCCAGTTTTCCGTGCACAAACCTGGTTTTTAGATGAATTTTTAAGGAATAACAAGTGTGAAAATTGTTATTGTAATTTTTTGTCCGAGGTGAATTTTAATTTCCATAAAATTGAGCTTTCAAAAAACATTAATATCCACCTTACCTGTTCTTTCATAAATGATTTTTTTAGGTCAAATTGCAATTTTTTTTTGTGATCATAGGTTCTTGTCATACACTTAAAAGGGCCCAGAATTTAATGGTGAAGGTCATTTTTCCCCCAAAAAAGACAATTCCTACATTTTTTGGACATCCACTTTGTTGAATGAGTTTTTACAGGTGGTAGATCAAATCTATGGGGAAATTTTAAGTTCTGCTTCCAAAATCCCAGTGTCTTAGAACTCAATGTTTTAATAAATTTCAGTTGAATTTCAATAACAATCCCTTTCTTGGGTGGTTTCATACCTTTTTTTTAGGGGGTTTGACATGCAATCCACCCGCTTTGGAACTGCGACCCACAGGAAGTTGCTGCGCTGGTCCAGGTGGGTTGCAGAACCAATTTTTAGTACACAAATGGGGGTCTAATTCTTAAAATACGGAAATTTGTTTCATTAATTTTTGTGGGGGTTAAATTGCAACAAATTTGATCATAATGATAATCTCTGTACCTACACTTTTTAGGGTGAGAAATTCAATGGTCCAGTTCATTTCTCCACAACAAAAATGTTGAAAGTGTGGCAAAAAAGTTTAAATTGACCAAATTTCATTGCTTTGCAATCAGAAAAAAATACATTCAGAAAGCCAGGTGTGTTACCAAAAATATTAAAATACTTTTTTTTTTTTTAGAAATGAACTTGACCATTGAATTTATCACCCTAAAAAGTGTAGGTACGGAAATTATTATGATCAAATTTGTTGCAATTCGACCCCCAAAAAATCAATGAAACAAAATTCCACATTTTAGGAATTAGACCCGTGACCTCCATTTGCGTGCTGAAAATTGGTTCCGCAACCCACCTGGACCAGTGCCGCAACATCCTGTGGGTTGCGGATCCAAAGTGGGTGGGTTGCTTCTTGAACCCCCTATTTTTATTTTTTCCTCCTGGGGGCAATTTTATTAGGGTTTTTAGAATATACAAGCTGGTTGGATAATTTATGATTTATTCTCTCATTTCCAAGGGTTTGAAATTTGTTTATTCATGGAATTTATGGTTGAATTTAATAATTATCTATTGTGTGGTTATGTCACATGTTTCTTTGATTTTTTTCCTAATCTGAAAAATGTGATAGTTTTTGGAAGAAATTTCTCAAAAATAATTCATGTTATACTTATAGAGGTGACATTGATTTCAATTTTTTTTGGTAATTGTTAATTCAGATTGGTTCAATACTGGCTGAGTTATTTAGTTTGGACTATTAGGTATTGATGCTGGTGTATTATCATTGTGGTGTGTGGTTTTGGATTTTTTGATGGTCGTTAGCTGTTAGCAGGTTTATGCTACACTACCATTAGTGTAGTGGGCCCACTGCTGTTGGATTCAATGTGCATAAAGAAACACAATCCAACACAGTGTGGGACTAGGGCCAACATGCAACCCATTCATTCTTTTTTTCTCAGATTCAACCTTCTGTCATCAAAAAGTATCTGTTATGATCTTGTAACCCCCTTCAGGACTTGCCAGGGGTTTTCCCAACTGGGGGATTATCTTCAGCCTCCGCACCTTTTTACATTCCCCAGTTAGCAATCTATCACCTTAATCACAACATATTGCTAACTCTAAAACTCAAAAATCCTCC
>LAVV01010142.1:3003-15140 GCA_001263375.1 Puccinia sorghi
CCATAAGGGGACCTGGGTTTAACTAGTGTAGAAATACACCAGGTAGCAGAGAGTACTTTCTGCTTTCATTAACTCTCAGCACAGTGCTAGTACTTGGCATATCTATTGGATCCCCCAAGTTTGATACACATAGCTGACAAGGACTCTTTTGGGAAGTTATATAAGAGTGGAAAGGGTTTGGTTGTATTGGTATCCAAGTATATGGAGATAAGAAAAAAATAATAGTTAAAGAAATAATAAGATGAAAAATATCATATTATTAATTTTCCAGAGGGGCCTGTTGAACAGGGGTGGTTTGGATCCCTCAAAAGGTTTCTTTCAACAATTTCAGAGGACTTAGGAGGTACCTTTGGAAAAAGAAACTGGGGCCTGTTGGAAAGGGGTGGGTTTTGATCCCAGTAGAAGAGAAAATGTGAATATTTCAGAGAAGTGTTATTTACTCACTAGTAAAGGGACTTCGCCAAAAGGCTCCAAAAGGCTGAAAGGTGTTGCATGGGAGACTCAGACGAGTATAAATGAGGAATGTTGAGTTTCTTGCTGGTTGATAAGAGGCGGAACTGAACAGTGCAAATTTCTGTGTGAATTGTATGAAGCTGGGGAATTAATTATGGGAAGGATGACCTACTTATATATTAATTCTGAGGACCTTGTTGGGCAGTTCAAGTTTTTACAAGTCCCTTTCTTTGGCCTGGTAAGCCTGGCTGGGCTGTGCTGTGTTGTATATGCCAGGTTGGGCCAGGTATTACTAGTGCCTAGCCAGGGTTTCACCATTTATGGTCTAGGCTAAGCCTCTTAGCTCATGATTGCCTGGTTGGGTGATTGACAGGTCTGTATTTATTATGGGTTTTTGTAGTCTAGCTTATACTGGTTTTGTGATGGTCCCACATAATATTCCTGGTTCCATGTTTTCAGGTTGCAGAGCCCTTCTGCCACTTTGGTCCCACTTGGGGCTTTCTGCTGTTTCTAGGTGCTTTGTTTATTGTCAAATAATTTTGTAGTAGTTATTTGGGATCAGTATTAGATCCCAATTGGTTGTTATGACACTGGATTGGCCTCTTTGGGCATCCAGGCATCTCACCTTAGCTAATATGATTCATAGGTCATTTTTGACAAGTTTGTTTAGATTTTTGAGGTCATTTATTATTTATTACATATATTCTATTGGAAAATGAAGTACAAACCATATATATATATATATTTGTATATGTCTTTTAATGTGCTTTTTCTCTTTAGATAAACATATATACATATATATGTATATATATATTGTATATGTTTTTTAATGTGCTTTTTCTTTTTAGATGAAGAATAAAGAGATATTTTTGATTGATGATTTTCTTTATACTGAGATATGTTATGGTGATTTATGTATTATGATGTTTGTTAGTTGGCTCTAATGTAGTAGTCAGC
Source organism: Puccinia sorghi (assembly GCA_001263375.1). NCBI lineage: Eukaryota > Fungi > Basidiomycota > Pucciniomycetes > Pucciniales > Pucciniaceae > Puccinia > Puccinia sorghi. The sequence continues at coordinate 4,414 of LAVV01010142.1, forward strand.
TGACAGGTGTAGTGCCAATAATAATAATATATATATATATATATATATATATTTGGAGGGGAAAAAAAAACTTAACCATTAAATTGCTCACCCTAAAAAGTGCGAGAAGAAAAAAAAAACCTCTTCAAGTTTGTTTTAATTTGACCCCCCCCCAAAAAAAATAAAGAAAAAAAAATCCGAATTTTTAAGAAATTTGACTTGCAACCCCTATTTGTGTATCGCCAATTGGTTCTGCAACCCACCCAGACCAGTGGTGCGACGTGCAGTAGTTCGCAGAACCAAAAAGAGGGGGTCGCGTGTTAAACCCCCTTTATTTTTCGAAAAAAAAAAAAGAAAGAAAAAGAAGAAAGAGAGAAAAAATTATAAGCACGGGGAGGAAGAAAGACGTGGATGGCTTGAGAAAGGGCATCAGGAATAATAGAGGAAGCGATGGATTTCATGTTTGAGAGAAGAAGGACAAGTATGGACGGGAAGAGACAAGTGAAGCGAGCGGGAGAGAGAGCATAAGTACAAGTAAAGTGTCATACATATGTATATATATATATATATATACCTGAGCGGAAGTAAGTTGATCAAATTTCCACATCAAGATGTCTGTTGTCTTTATTAGTGTCGGGTTCACCAAGCTTTTCCTCCTCCTCAGATGGAGTTTCGGGGGAGAGGTCCGAGGCGGAGGGGGACGAGGTTAATGAACGGAGGGTGGTATCATCAGAAAACCATTGAATCGGTCGCTTGATCAGGTTCAGGAATTGGTCCCATGTGGGCAACAGTTGGCCCAGTTGTTTCGGCTCTTCCTTCACCGGCTTGCCAAGATATTTCAACCTGTCATTCACCCCCCCAAAGATGACAACGTCAGTCAAATAGCCCTCACATTGACATGTTTGCATCAATCAGAACACGCAACTCCCAACTAAGTTTCTCATCGATGAACAGCTGAAAGTTGACTTCCGGTTTCTTGGGATCACGACAGTCGACATTCAAAGTAGAAAACTTATGGATACCACTTTTGTGTCGCATTACAACCATGACAAGAAAAATCACATGAGCATGTCTAACGATGAAAAGCAACAAAAGAAGGGGCCTCACTTGGGAATATATCGTAATAACTTATCTTCGCCCGTCTTACCTAGTCCGTTGTCTTGACTTAAAGTTCGGATAGGCAACCAAAATTGGTTCAGAGGAGAAGTGGAGAATTCGACAACCGAATCTCGAATACTAGCAGCAGCGAATTCATGCCGATCCTGGAAGGAAGAGAAACGTGTTAAAAGAGAAACTTTTTTCTTCTTCCCAGGAAAATGCGAGTTGAAAATATAAATACCCCTGATAAGACAATAAGGTTCGGGACATATTGCATCGAGTCCATTAGTTGGCTTCGTTCGGTTAAGAAGCCTGCCCAGGTATCTACGCCACCATCCGGGCCGAGCCATAAACTCATGAAGGGTGTCGAAGAGACAACGAATTTGAATGTCACTGTCGTATTAACCTGCACGCCCAACACAACGAGGTTAACAACATCAGCGCGCTGCTAGCACCCACGAAAAAAGGTGAACTTGTTTGAATAAAATTGAAGAGCTCACGGCATGCAGCCAAGACAAGAAAACTTGCTTCTGTTCAGCGCCCAACATGGTTTTATACTCGTCGTCCACTTGCTCATTCGAGCTCCGGTACCGTCGACAATCCCAGACGAAAAACGCGGCATCACCATACCGGAACCAGTAATAGTTTTCCCCTTTCCCAGGCCCATCAAAGTTCCCTTCTCCCAGGTAGTCTCGATAGGCCTTGTTCGCTGGCTCGAATATCTCATTCGTATCATTCCCTTTTCCTGCCCAATCGTTATAGATCTTTGTTGTGGTGATTGTAAAATGAAGGGAGATCTTTGTCAGGATACATTGCTTAACTTTCTCAATACCGAATGCTTTCGCTTACTTCATGATCGTCATAAATGTGTATGGTTCTCGTATATTGCATAAGCTAAAAAAGAAACCCCTCAGAAAAAGAAAAAGAAAAGATGAAGCTCTTCTGAAAAGAGTGGTATATTTATTGAGACTTACCTTTCTCCACCCAAGAGTCGAGAAACTTTGTCTGTATTTCCTCCAATAATGGTGGATGGAGTTGCCTAAATAGATGGGTGAATCGATGTAGATAAAATCACCCAAAAAGATCACGAAATCTAGTTTTAATTTCCGGGCAAGTTCTGCTAGCTGCTCTGCTCCGTCATTATGCAGTTGATTCCTCAATGGATTGTATGGAAATCCCGCTTTGCAGATAGATCAAATTGACAGAAAAAGTGTTAGCATAAAGCGAGAAATATGATTTTCTTTTTCTTTGAAAAAAGAAGGGCTCTCTTGTTACGCTAGCTCACGTTTGATACAGCTGCTATATGCAAATGTAAACGATCCACCGTCCGCTTTGGGGTGAGATAATTTGCTCGAATCAGGTGCAGTTTGGAAATGTCCAACGGATTCAAAGGATGGATGAGGCTTGTCATTAGATTTCAACATATTCAACCGATCTAGATGATGTGTGAGATAGTCAGACAATCTTATCTTCCATTGGCATGTTTTGTCAGGTGATGCAAGGGAGTTTTGCTGGGACGCGTCATTTACATTCATAAGCTGTTCCGGGGGAGAGATTTTCGATTTTGCGCACGGCGTTCCAATCGGTCTGATTGGTAGTAATCAGGCTAGGTCCAAGGATCCAATTGCCGATTGGTTTCATGGGGCGATAAACCAGCTGGGCGCCAGCGGAACTATCTGGTTCTTGTGCTGCTTCTGCTTGATTGATAAGAGGTGGAATTCTTGCATGTACTTTGACCCATGTTTCCCCGATCGCGCCCACTCGAGTAAAACTTAGATCTTCCTGTCCATCAAAGATACTCGTCCGAAAGGTCGCATCGAGGCAAAGGAGAGTCAGGATGGTGTTAATAGTGAGGCTGAATTTGTTGGCTGAAGTACTGGTGGTTGTGAGTCCCACTATGGACCTGAGGAAGGACTTGATCGGATGGTTTGAAGGGCGATTCGCAGTTCGGCTTGTTGTGGCCTTTTGAGATACGATGAGCTTCTTATTATCTGATAATAGCTTGGGAATTAGGCTGTCAGTTTCTTTATACATGCTGGGATGGTTTAAAAGTGGTTGAAGTGCTTTTGATGTTGATTTTTTGCTCTTTCTTGATTTTGATGATGATCCGGAGATGGAGGGTGGGATGCTTTTTGAGCTCGAGGAAGCGGGGGGAGTTGACGTTGATGGCTCTGAGCTCAAGACAGGCAACGTCGAAGAAGAGGCAAGTTTCTCCTCTTGTTCTTCATTCTCATCTTCTTGTTCCTGTTCGGGTTCTTCTTCCACGCCCTCTTGACCACGGTCTTCTTGTGAGTATGAGCGTGTCAATTGAGATTGGTGTCGTGACCAAGCTAGACAGTAGCATACGAATGCGGATGGGATCGCGACTGGTAGATGATGAGCTGGTATCCATCGGAGGAAGAGATAAGCGAGGGATCTGATTTGGATGGATAGCAGGTTGGCTAGGGGTGACCATCCTGAGGTGATGATTCGGACGACGAAAGATTGGAGGAAAACGATGAGTGAGACGATGATGATTGAGTTCATTCTGATGTTGATGAAGTGGTTTTGCTCAGGTTTTGATCGGATTTGCAGTCAGTCAGCCGGTCGATCGAGCTGGTTCCGAGCAAATGAAGTATCCGCAGCCGAAACACCCAACACACGACTGCCCGACCAACAAGAGTAGTAAGACTCTCTCTGGTGGAAGTTCAAATAAATTCATCACAGTAAAAAACAAGTCTGTCAAGGGAAAGCTTGAGGTAATAGAAGAAAAAAATGAACTGGTAGAATATTCAATATAGAGACACACAGTCACCTCTACTTCCTTCATCTCTTAAAACTCGGGATTAATTCTATCATTTACTTGACCAAACCCAAACTTTTACCCAGAGGGACATGGTTTGCGGTAACCTGAGCACTGCTGTCCACCCTTCCAAGTGGCCCACTGCAAACAACCCTCACTGCACTGAATTAAACCAATCTAATCTGGGATGAACTCTACTGATCCAACATGCCCTGAGCTTAACCAAATTGGTGTACTTGGTGTGTCTTGGATGCATAGCAAATCAGTTCAGATTAATTCCACCAATCTTAACTTAGCTGGGCTCTGCCGAGGTTACCACTGGCACAAGCTGCAGAGGCAGGTTGACCAAGTCAATATATGGGTATCTATTCTGATTTAATGGTTTACTGAACCACACACAAAAATTGAGCGCAATGCAGACCCTGAAAAAGATGAGCAAGACATGAGACAAGTCAGGGGATACTCAAGGACAGTGTCTATTGGAAGTCCAGAAGGTCTTGGGAAAGACTTCACACTCACAAAAAAGGTGCTGTTCTCCTTATCAGGGAAACATTCTGGATCACATGTATGGCCTATCTGGCTCACTGCTGGGGGTAAGACTCTTGTCTCCAGCTGGACACCCTCTGAGAGTGGATGTGACCAGGAATAGAAAACCACCTTCTGAGCCTGATTCTGACATATTACTAGTTGAGGAACTCTGAGGTTTTTAAAAAGTGGGCTGCAGAATATTTAATGAGTGAAAATTGATCTAGCTTACTGCACTCACACCAGCTGGGCCCTGTTGAAACTAAGACTCAGGAGCTTAGATTAGAAGCAAAGAGAATGGGAAAAAAAGGGTTTTGGGATCCCTTTCTCAAACATCTCAACAGGGAAGAAGTGAGATGCCAAGGCCTCAAGTTGGTATGGCTTGTCAATTGGGCAATGGTTTTAGTTGTTAGGAGGCCTTGAACTGAGCCCAACACTACCAGAAACTGTGTGCATAAATGCATTTCACCTCTACAAAAAAAAAAAAAAGAAAAAAAAGAAGTGAGAGAAGCAATAATGAGATTACTTGTATCAGCAGTGGGCAGCTAAGCTACAAAGTCAAAAAAACCATAGCATAGCGGGGGTTTTTCTTCCTCCAGCACTGTAACATTAGCGGCGCTACAGGCCATTACACTATGCTATAGCGCTTTTGGAGGCTATTTCCCGCTAAAAAGCGGTGTAGTGTAGCATAACAAGGCTTTTTTTTGGCCTTGTTCTGTAAGCATTAGCGCAAAAGTGCTCATGGCTACAACACAAGTTGTTAGCTGTCAGTGGTTTTAGGCTACGCTGATGCTACCATTAGCGTAACGGGCCATTATTGCTTTTACTGTTTATACAGCATAAGCAAAACTTGATCAACATGTGGTTTGCAGAAAATGAATAATATTTGAAGAAGAATATTCAGAATCAATCTGGAAAGGATTTAGAAAAAAAAATACAAGTCATATATAGAGTTTGAGTCAAATATAGTGGCTATTGTCAGAATAATGGTCTGGTTGCGCTCTCAGCACTGATTCCCCTCCTTCTCTTATTCTCTTCTTCACCCATATTCCTGTCCTGTCCTGTCTTGTCCTGTCCTGTCTGTTCCTGCTTATTGTCTGGGCCCACTGTGCCCTGATTGTTGTTCAGGCCCCCTTTGGATCTTGAAAGGGGGCTCTCTAGTTGTGACTACTTAAGCCCTCTTGTATGAAATAAAATCATTGAGTTTGAGCACCCTTCACCCTGACCCCACTGCAGCTCCTCTTTCACTAACAAATCCTCCCACTGAAAACCTGACAGCTATTCACAGTTCAAGGACTACGAGGTTTGCCAGGACAATGAAAAACAAACTACTTTCATATTCAAAATTCAGTCCAAATGTTCTTGAATTAAGTGCAGAATTACATGGGGGATATGAAGTAGAAAACAAAAGGGAATTCAGGAATGAGCAGTAAATAAGAACAAATTTTAACAGGCCCTACAGCAAATCCCTGACTACATAACTGCTGCCGGAATCAGGGTGGAAGTCCTCCAACTCATTTATACACATTAATTCTAAAGATTTGACCAAGTAAAAGCCTACACCTTTCTCTCTTTTTGCATTCACCAAGTTCTGAGCTAGTAGTAGTAGCATCGTGCAGCCAAGCCAAAGCTTCAGCAAAGCATCAAACAAATAATTTCCCTTTTTATGTGGAAGCCCACGAGCAAAAAGAATTGTAAGATTATATTACATTTTCATAGCATAGAGAGTATACTCATATATGCATATATATATATATATATATATGTTCTATTTTCCTATATATATATATATATATATATATATATATATATATATATACGTACGAATACATTGAAAACAGACCCCCCTCGGAAAATAGCAAGCTTCTAGGCGACTTTTTCGTTATGAGACGTCAATGGATGTTCACTGACTCGCTCAAAGAATAATAACAATCAAACTACAAAGGGAAGATAAACAGAATACTTGAGCGAGGAGAGGGACATTAAAAGATTGATCCTGATATCATGATGATTAGGATTGGTGAAAAACGTATATTTGTTGTACTCGATCGATTTATGTGTGATTATTTTGTGATTCGATTATTGTGACGCGCCTCTTGGGGCGGAGTCAGTCGGCGATGGCGAAGGACGGATTATAGCTTGGGCACTGCCGACCCATGAGAAGAGTGCGATTCCGGGAAAATAGGGAAAATAGAAAGGTACAGCGTGTTTCGCACAAGCAAGAGACAATTCAGCAATTACAAAAGAGGAAAGGATCTGTGTGTGTTTATGAGGAAACTAACCTCTGAAAGTTTTCGAGAGCATCAAAAATGCCCATCCAGCAAAAGCGAAACTTAACCAATGGACCTGAATTCCAAAAGAGTTCTTGACGAGGCCGCCAACGAGCTGGTTCCCATTAAGATGAACCTTTTTGAGCCAGAGAGAATTGACGAGATTAGAAGAGAGGGAAGAGTTCGGGTCGGATAGGAGGTGGAGGTAGGTGAGTGGGAGTTCGACCTGGGCGCGACGAATGGACTCGTACATGCCCATGACCAACCAAAGACTGGTGGGGATTGGCAATCCTTCAAACGAACTCGAGAGTTTCTTCCCTGCGGCTTTGCCATTCTTGTTTGTGGCATTGGTGCGTTGGTTAAACGCAGCGGTGGAGTTGAACCTAGCCAGCCTGGTCAGTCCAGCGCAGATGAAGAAGGTCAGGATGAGAATATCTGTGGGATGTCTCAGACCGATAGTGAAGCCGACGAGCGCTGGCGCAACCCCGAACGAAATCAGGTCGGCTAATGAGTCGAGCTCCTGGCCGAGCACTGAGGACTCGCCCCGGAACCGCGCCACCTTTCCATCTAGGAAGTCAAACCCGAGCGAGAATATCGGTAAAAGACAAGCCCGTTTTAAATGGTCTAGGTCCAGTGTTATCAGGAAATACGCCGAGGAAAAGATCGAAAGTGAGCCGCATACGCCATTGAAGATTGTGATCAGGTCCGCCAGTCGAAAGTTTCTGTTTTTTCGTGTATGTGTTTTTTTATAAGTAGGAAATTCTTTATCAACTGGTTATTAATTGCCATCATTGTCTGTGTCATGGTACACGTTTTGCGTATCGGAATCCTTGACAGAGAAAGAGATAACAGGGGCGCATACCTGAGCAAACTGAAGTGGCGATCGTCATTGACAAACTGTTTGAGAGCCACCGTGACTGGATCTTGATCAGAATCATCAGTGTTTTCCGGATTGATCGGGGCGGTTTTTGGTGAATGTGGGGTGCTCTCCCCTGGTGCTGAGGCCGGTATCGTCATTTCTGGATTCGTCCCTGGACAATTGATTAATTAGTCGTTGGAATGGATAGTTAGTTTTGTTTTTTTTTAGGTTCATGAGGCTGCAGATGTCTGTACCTGACATGAGTTCTGGTGTTCCACGACGGTGTTGGCTCTCTGGGGTGGATTGCAGTAGTCCTTCTGGTTGGATACGATTCGAAATATACTTGAAAGTAGTTCGAAAAGGAAATGCGCAAAAGACGGACCAACAGCGTTGGGTGGATGACGTAATCCCCATCCCACCACAGCTTAAAGGAGGACCCCAGTTAGCACCTACTAAGCCCCCTCATGTAAATTCACAGATTTTGGGTCTCTGGGTACATAGGAAAATTCGGTTTCGCCTTGCAAGCATGGTTCTGCTACGTGGTACATGAGGATGTTTTTTTTAACGAAATGGACATTTGTACTTAAATATGTCCTAGATGAGGAACATCTGTGTCACAAACAAGGCTATAGGTCTATTTACAAGTCATTTCAGCACTTCTTGAATATTTTTGATGTTCTCCTCAACAGCTCTGATGTACCACAGGTTTTTAATTGCCAACAGCAATGTGTTAAACGCTGTCAATGGAACCCAGACACAGGCCTCTTTGGGGTTGTGCTGGTTCATCCTAGCTCACACCACACTCTTCTTTACATGTACTAGGTCAACTCTTTACATCTTTCAGGATAGCGCCGGCAGCGACTCCAGATAGCTATGTGCACGCATGGATCTTCCTTATTGACAAAATCTGTGAGTTGAAAAATATCCACATTACATCAGGATGTTTCTTCACAAAACAAAATAGAACATTTTTCAAAAAAATGAAATTACTGCATGCCACATGAGGGGGACCAGGTTCCGGTTCCTCTTGCAGGTACTCAACAGCTCAACCACCTTGGCACAGAACTCCTTATGAGTAAGCTACAGCACCTCAGTATTCACCTCAAACCTTCTGATTTGTAAATTACTAATTACCATGGGAGGTCTGGTAGCAGTGGGCCGCTACACTACATGGCCGAAATAGTGTAGTGTATCAGCCAAAAAAAATTCCGCCAATGCTATAGTTTTAGCTGCTACAGCACTTCTAGCGGCTATTTTCTGCTATGATGCACTTTAGCACAGTGTAGTGAGGCTTTTTTTAGGCCTTGCTCTGTTAGGGTTAGCCCAAAACCGCTAACAGCTACAACAAAAGTTGTTAGCTGTTAGTGGTTTTACACAGAATTAGCACCTTGAGTGTAGCGGGCCCACTGCTGGGTTTGGCAAGGGATGTACCACTGGTTGTTTGAAAATAAAATCTCAGGATTTATTGTTTTTATTTTTTGAAACAAAAACCTATGCAGTTATGTAGGTTGAACTGCACACATTTATAATCTTGGATAAAATTCTGATTTGAGAATAATTTCAATTTTGAAAATAGAAGCAACTTATTTCTTACTAGAGAGTTATCCATCCCTGGGATTCAATTCAATGGAAAATTGAACAAGGAGCCATCCTCCTTTCAGTAGGGTGGTTCACTCTCAGCTCATTCTGAATCCCTTCCTGATGATTTTTTAAAAATTTCTTGGTCTCAGAAAAGACCAAATAAGCAAGATTTTATTCTAATAAAACCAGATATATCTGCTGATTTTGTCACAGAGACATTGCAGCATCCTGGGAAGCAATTCTTGGTGACTGATGAACAATTGATTCAAAGGTCACATATAGCCAGCTGGCAGTGGGGAAATTGGATTACTTTGCTGCATCTCCAATGGGTGGGGAATTTTCACGTGGTCATTGGAGGAAAAGATCAATTCCAGCCTCAATGTGAACACACTCCCTAGTTTGGTTTGCTGATGGTGGTATGCCTTCCTTTCTTAGTTGCTACATAACATTTCCTGATGCATCATAAGCTTAGCAGTAAGGACATCCAACTAATTAATCACCAATTAAAAACACTTGGAAGAGCTAGGGAACTGTTGATTAACTGGAACATCAGAGAATCCCTATCAGCTTCTAATATCATACAAATCATTCCAAATAAGCCCCTAGCTTCACCCATAATAGGGAAAAGGTAACACCCAGCTAGCTTGGCATGTAGATCTGGTTTAAGCTAACCATCACTTAATACAGGGACCGTTACTAAAGAGACTAAAATTGATTACTCTGAAGCAAAGACCAGACTGAGAAGAAGAAAAAAAATCAATGATAAGAACCAGCAAGGAGAATGAAAATGAGGAGGAAATATGAGCGCATACCAGTCAATGAGATGGACAATGATTAGATGGAATAAATATTCAGGAGAAGGTGACGGGGAGCTAAAATGGGCAGACTAAGAAAAAAAAAGAAAAAAAAAGGAAAGTGATTTAGCCAACAAGCAAAGAAATAAGATAGACAAGCACAGGGAGGAGGAAGATGAAATATTAAGACAAACAGGACAAGGAGGCAAGAATATATAAAGAGGACAAAGAAAAGGTGGACTAAAAAGGTGATAGCAAGGACTATTGGGCTGCTTTGATGAGAAAGGATTAGGTTGTGTGTTTTCTTCATTGATAGGCTAAGAGAAGGATGATTACAGTACGCGATCAGTCTGTTTGCTGGATGAGTTTGATGAACCAGATATCTTGAAGTCAGGGAAAAAGGAGAATGACAATGGAGTGAAGGTTCTTCTTGGCAAGCCTAAGCGAGTGATACCATGTGACTCTGATTGAGTTCCAGCTGGGTGAAGATTTGCTTAGGTTTGAAGAAGAAGGACTCCCTCATGTTGAAGGAGAAAAAAAAAGAAGCCCCTTGAGAAGTGGTGTCTGCGTGTAGAGAGATAAAAATTCAACAGTTACTGTCAGCCCTAGAGATACTCCAGAGTATCCAAAAGCCTGAATTATAGTTTTTTATCTCCTTTAATATTAAGAAATCATTTAATATTATTTCAGAAATGGATTTCTCATGTAATTTTACATAGGGTTACCCACTGGGCCTACCCCCAAATTCATACTCCTTATGGTACTTTGTCACAACTCAAAGTACCACAAGTATTATTAAAATAATTATTGCTGTGGACTGTGCAGCAAATAAGTACATA
>LAVV01010153.1:3487-15622 GCA_001263375.1 Puccinia sorghi
AGATATGCCTCCCAGGTGACTGATGATCTTACAAATCCAATTGCACCTCTAGACCTCATTTCAGCCCAAGTAGTTGGGAGGAGATGGTGAACTTATCTCCAAAGATCTGGAGAAAAAAACCATTTTTCAGCTCCACAATCTTCATGAAACTTCAAAAATTATAGAGGGTTCCCTGTTTTCATTTTATGCTTTTATCCAAATATATATTTGGTGGCCATAAGGTGGTAATAAGCTGTGGGAAAAAAATTATATGATATATTGTTTAACAAGGTTATGACAGAGATACTGTTGAATTATGCATGAGCTGTTAATCCTGATACACATTAGAGGACTTAGTTCAACAATGTTTCAACTGATTTTTGAAACTAATATATGGTTTTCATGCAGCCAACATGCTAAATATTTTGAACCAAACCTCTGGGAGAATATACGCAATGGCACTTGACAGTGAAGTGCCATTGTAAAAATTAACAAATTTGTGGGCTGCTTTTTGAAGTACATCCCATCTACAAACCAATAATGTGTAAATATTTTGAAACAAAAAAACCAGAAAAGAAAAGAAAAGTAAGAAAGAACATACCTATTACCAAAGCTCTTTGCATCTCTAGAGCCGCCAGTCTGTGTATTGAAATATCTTGTTTCAATCCAGCTACGCACCAGGTTTGTGTATTTGTTTTGTGGTTTTTTTCTTTCTGGCACTTTTTGGCATTTTGTGTGTTTGATTTTGGTGGGATTTATTTGGGAAAGGATATACAAAAGGATTGGTTGCTACCATTTTTTGGGCCCAGGGATGTTAACCCAGAATGTGTGTAAGGAATCCATTTGATTCCTTCAATGAATGGATGTCAAAGGGTACTAGGAGCCCTTAATGTGGGCCTGGAAGGGTTCTAGCAACGGTGGGCCCACTATGCTACACTTAGCATTAGTGTAGCGTAGTGTAGCATAAAACCGCTAACAGCTAACGACTTTTGTTGTAGCCATCAGCAGTTTTGCGCTAATGCTAATGGAACAAGGCCCAAAAAAGGCCTCTTTACGCTACGCTACAGCACTTGTAGCGGCTATTTTCCGCTACAAAGCAAGCGTGTAGCATCCTGTAGCGCCGCTAACGCTACAGCATTGACGGGAAAAAAAATGGCCGCTATGCTACGCTATTTTGGCCTGTAATGTAGTGTAGTGTAGCGGCCCAACGTTGGTTGTAGTACCATTATAAGGGATTTATTATGTATTTTTAGCCAGTAGAGAGAAGTGAACAAGATTCTCTTGCGTCATTAATTATCACTAGAAGGTGAGGAAGGGAAAGGCTTACTTATTAGAGAGAAGGGAACAAGATTCTCTACTGGACTAGGAAGGAAAGGATCTGAGACTAATTAGTAAGTGGTGCTTATGTAATCATGCAAGACACTCACACCAGGGGAAAATTCCCAGCACTTGGTGTTGAGTGCCATAATTCATTTTTTTCCTGGAAAATTGCAGGAAGTGTTAATAAGTTTTACATTAACAGAAAATAAACAAATGCTGATTTATCTCCCAACAAATGGGAGAGGGGGGGGGGTATTTTGATATAAACCTAATCTGAAGTAGACCTGATCCCAATCCATCCCCATCAGATAAGTTGAATTTTACATAATCAATATGAAACCAAAGTTGAATCCAAATTGAAGCATGATTCAATGATTATTACATAATAATGGGAAAATTGGGTAGTTCTTTTTTCATTCCTTAACCATTAGACATTGTTCCCACTGTGAAAATACCCTGTTTTCCATTTTCAAAGCCCTTCTTGTGTCACTCCTCTTTTTATTTTTCTCCAGATACCTCATAGAGAATGTCTGTTTCATTTCATTGAGATCCAATCCATGAAGGCTTACTATTTTTCTATTTGAAAATTGTTGGTTGGGTAATAAACCATGTTCTCAATATCATGCAGCCTCAATTTTTTTACTTGTGACCTCCCCTGTCCATTATCAGAACCTGGCAATGAGAATCCAATGCTTTATTTGGCCCCCCACCTTTTTTTCATCAGTAAGCATCCTTGATTAATCATTGTCATGCTTCTGTGTGCTAAAGGGTGTCTACCCAAAAGCTGTTTTGGAAATCCTTGCCTGTCTTCAAACCTTTCACACAAATCTCCCCTGAAACATGGCATTACAATGTCCCACATTTCACTTGGTTCCAGCTTGTGCCACGCTAATGTACACATGTACATGTGCGTACTCACCAGCACAATTTTGTCTCATCCCTTTATTGGACCTCTAAAACCCATTGAATACCAATTTGCTGGTAAGAGACTGTGAAATTTTCCCAAAAGAGCTTGAGGAAACATCCAGTTTTCAGCTCTAAAATCTTCATGCAACGTCAAAAACACTGGATGGTGTTGTGTTTTTATTTCATCCTTGTATCCAAATATCAATTCAGTGACCTTTCTCCCAGAGTGATTCAACAAAGCTCTAATTCACAGTCACTGTGCAGACTGCAAATTGAGTGTGCCAAAACTTCTCCACATGCAAAGAGGTTGAGTTTGGATGGCAGCTTGGCTGGAGCATGCTGCATTTCAACTGTAGGCAGTTGAGAAATTCTTTCTTTCAGTTCATGATGATACACATATTTTACTTTATTCCACAATGGTTCAACTTAATTTTCTCAGCGTATATATGGGTTTCATGCAACCAAACTGCTACAGGTTTCAAACCAAAAATCTTAAGAATATATGCAATCACACTTGACAGTGAAGTGCCAGGGATCCTCCCCTGCTAACATGAGTGAGGCTCACACTGTGGTGATATTTTGCATAATCAAAATGTTGTTAACCCATGAAGTGTCTAGAAATTTTTAGACTCTTAGCCCATATTTGTGATTTTGGTTAATTAACCTGGGCTTGACCTGGCCAATATTGTGGGTTAAGCCTAACACACAGATTTAACCCAACCAATGCAACTGCTCTTATACTTCAATGGTCAAATGATCATTGGACCTGATTCAATCATCATCTCTGCTTTTCTGGCTTGTTCAAAGCATGTTCTTCCATCATTACATCATTTTTTGACTTTAATTTGAATCAATCTCATTCACAACTTTCTTTTACTCTCACATATACTGTCTCTTTCTCTAATCCGTAAGACACTTGTATCTTCTGGGTTTTCTCTCTTAATTTTCTTTCCTCAGTCAATTAATATTAATTTTCTCACCTCCTTATCCTTGAGCCAATAGCCATTGCCCTATTTAGTTATCCCAACTTTGAGCTTGATTTGACTATCTTCAATCAAAATAAAATGAGACTCTGGAAAGATCTTTGAAATTTTACCTTAATGCTTTGGCAAGCCAAATCCCACCTAGTACATTGAGTTGGCTGCATAACAGGAATGTTCTGGTGTAAGACTCAAAAATTGGTTTTAACCCCCTTTTTACTGAATCTGAAAACAGATGAATTGAGGAAATTTCTGCCTTGTTGAAATATCAGATACAAAACTCCCAAGATAGACTTGAAAGTTATTTAAGTGATATTTCTTGTCTTTTAGGCACCAAATTAATCACTAGTGGTGAAGGGCTTGTATGATTCAACTCAGTATGGCACTCAAAATCTGGGAGTAATGACTCTTCCAGTTTATGTAATGTGTTTATTAAATTTTACTTATAAATTACTTCAATAAGGTGCTGCAACAATAACTAAATAATATATAATAACTTGTACTTATGTTTACCCTACAACTGATGTGAGAAGGCAATGATTGATCTTATGGGAAGATGAGATGCTAGAAAATGAGGTGAGAAGAAAGCCTCTTTTATAGACAACTGTGAGATATTTCTGCACTTGAGGTAAGCAAGCGAGGGTTTATTGCTGGTGGGAACAACCAGCTGCTGTGAATTTATAATTTCATGCAGTGAAGGTTGCCAAGTAACCATGCATGTCCTCCACTATGATTTCACTTAAGCTGTGCAATGGTATATTCTAATTGTTCCATTCCCTCAAATGCTACCAACACATTCTTCTTGCAGTGAAACTGCTTACCTGCCAAGATGTCACCTCCACTTCTAATGCAAGGTACTTATCATGTGGAGCTTTTGCCTACCCACTGTATTTTCCACATGACATGCTCCAGATTTATTGAGGATCCTCCACCTGTTAAGTTTTTGGCTTTCTGGCTTGAAGTCATGGAAGTTAAATATGAGGAGGATTAATAATCACGAGCAGAGAAATTAAAAGAGAGACACTGGATTGGCCCAAGGTATGGCAGAAAAGTAAGGAGGAGAACCAATGATTGTTTTGCTTGTAACTAGAGGACTAAATAGACTAGTTACAAGGTGTTCAAGTTGTGGTCTGTTGGAGTGTGTTTCTGCTTGTCTAGGCTTTATCTTAGCTGCTGGTGTCTATTAAATTATCACCTGTCAATTACAGGCTTTCACCCTCCAAATGGGTATTTCATAGACAACAGTAGCATTCATTGACCCATCTACAGTCATTCAGCTCCAAGTGTCCTTAGTACAGACGTGGTTAGTACACTTCACATGGACATAAGAGATGTGGGTTCAATTCCCACAGGGCACATATTTTTTTCAGAGTTTCACATGGTCAAGATAAAATGAATAAAGGAAAAAGTGTTTGAATAGAAGAAGGAACAAAATTGGATAGACTATTCCATGAGTCTAGAATGATGAGTTTGAACTACTCTAGAAAGGTTCAAAGACTACATGCAGCTGATAACACTATAATATCTTGCTACTAGGAACTGCTAACTTCATTGATTCAAAATCTCAAGCTGATCATGATTCTTTTAGGTATGAGAAGAAAGAACAGAAAATAAAGGTCATAATTTCAACACCACCATGTGCCCACCCCTTGTCCGACATATATAAAATAAAAATCAATAACATGGGAGGTTTTATACAAGCATATTCATGTATTTAAATGCTAATGAAGAGTAAAACATAAGAGAAATACATGTGAAAGTATAAAATAAGAGAGAAGTATCCTAGAATAAAAATTTGAAATTTTGCCACCAAAAGGCATACCACACTGGCACATGAAGAAGCACACAAAAATTACATAATTCTGTGCAGAATATGATATTAAGCTGTGCAGAGTATTACATCATTCTGTGCAGAATAACAAATCATGCTGTGCAGAATATGATGTCATGCTGTGCTGAAAAATGTCTCAAGGAGTTGAAATTTCTCAAGAGAAATTCATCTGCAGAAAAACTGACCCCTCTTACATATAAAACAAAGTCTTCCCTCCAAGAAAGCCAACCTTTCCTCACCAACCTTTCAGATAAATAGTCTGTCCTGAATGACCAGTTAGTAGTATTATTAGTATTAGTTATTTTTAGTTATTTTGATGGTGATTAATCGGATTAGATTGTTAGAAGTTGATAAGTAGAGGCCAGTAGAATTTTTGCCTAAGTATAGAGGTTTAGTGATAGTATGAGATTAACAACACGAAGAATTATAAAAAATAAGAGATATTAGTAGTCTTTATGTTAAGATGTATATACTGTGAAAAGGAAAGTGTTTCTGGTGGGACTCAAACCCACAACCTCATCAATTCTTAGAGAGATACTAAATTGCTTCCTTAACCAACTAGGCTACAGACACTTGTTGTGGCCATGCTGTTTGGTGTTAGTGGTCATGGTTCAACTGAGGTGATAAATCATGGGAGCACACTAACTATTACCTCAACAAACTGTTATATTTCATGTATTGAATCTCACTGGATTTTTTACCCATTATCAAGTGTTGTGTTAGGTCTGCAGGAATATTGATTACGGTGATCTAGGTCTGATAGAGGCAACTATACAAAGTATCTCTATCTTTAAATCAGTCATCTCTATTCAAATATTGATTCAAGATTCCTTATATCTGTGTAGTACTATTTGCAGGGCAGGTCTTTCAGACCACCTGTCAGTTGTAATAGTTTTCAACTATTTAGTAATTAATTTCCCTCAGGGGATTTTTACCAAAGATTGCTATTGTTTCCGCCTTAAAGAAGCTAGAATTTACTTCTTGAAAAACAAATCCAGAGGAAGACCAAAAAAGAAATGATTAGAATAGAGAAAAAATAAATGAAGTGAAAAAGAAGGAAATAAAGAATATGATCATACCCAAAGTGTTTCATCTAAATATCAATAGTAGAAACTGAATGAAAGCTGACTAGGACTGGAGAATAGAAAATTAGAAATAAAAAGAGAGTAGAAATAAGAAGAGATAGGGAATAACCTGAGCAGTCAAGGAATCTTACAGAGATGATTTAAGATGAAGTAGGAATATTTAGAGATAGAGATCAAAAGAAATAGAAGATTAATGTATATTCCAACTGAGATGAGTTAAGGTTGTCAATTTCTCACCAGAGCATGGAGAGAATTGAGTGAGCACAATCTAATTGAGCAGAGAGGTGAGCTTCTAAGATTTAGTTGTGTAGCAGAGTAAGAATGAGTTTTGGGTAGAGTGGAGATGGAAGATTCAAAGGTGGATGACTAAGACAGACATTTATTTGGACAAAGTAGGTTTCAATTTCAAAGTGTTTAAGCTTGTGAAACTGCAAAAAACAAATTCATAACTGCCTGCAGTTGACATGCAGAAAGTCACAGGAAGCTTCTGTTTGTACTCCAACCATTCTCCAAAAGTGATTCAACAAAGCTTTGATGCACATTCACTGTGCAGACTGTACAGTGACTGTGCCAAAACATATACATATGCAAACATGTGGAGTTTTGATGGCAGCTTGGCTTGAGCATGCTGCATTTCAACTGCAGGAAGTTGAGCAAGTTTTTTTTTTTGCAGTGTGACATGTTTCATTTTATCAGCTTTAACACATTTCTTTTATAAGGCATTGTAACTTGTTTCATCACTATCTACTTCCTTCACAGCCACATCCTTCCCAGAATTTGTTAGCCACTTTTTCTGTCCCCATTGTTTCCCCTCAGCCACACCCACACCTCAGCTCTGCTCAGATCTGTCCAGATGTTTCTGCAAAAGCAGTCTTGTGTGCTTATTTTCAGATCAATAGTAATCAACATAGAATTGTTTAGCACTGTTCAAAATTCTTACTAAACCCTTTATGCCATCATCTGAGTACTTACCATTAGCCACTTGGGGTTTCTTCTATTCTCTTTATAACCAAACATCCCCACCTACCACATCTTTTTTCATACTCTGATTCTTGTTTTACATTAATCACCCAGGTTTCCCATCAGGATGCCATTCAGACACTTATCAACACACCCAAAGTGAAGGCAATGTGCACACATTGCCTTGCTAGGTACAAAGGGGCCTCTTTGTACTTAATGAGGTAATGTGTACATGTTGCCTTTGCTTTGGGTCTGGTGTATCCCTCTCATGCTCTATTCTCCATCAAAGTGGTAGTTCCACACTACCAACCAAAAATCAGCTCTCTTTGTGCTCAATTACTTATGTTTTCCTATCAGAATTTATGAGACAAAAGAAAAAAATACTCTATTTTATCATTATTCCACCAAGTAGTCTTAGTTGAACTAGATTTGTTTTATGTTTTCATTGAACTTTTTCCATTAGCATTTCTCACTATGAATAAAGGGTATGGAAAGCACCCTCTGGTACATGATTCTGGCCATAATAATGTTTTCTCAGGAAAGTTCAAAACCAACAGGGTTTTATACAGTCCCTAAATCAACAAGAAGAGAAGAAGAAATACCCAGAAACAAAGCACAAAATGAAGAAAAATCAAGAAGTATGAAGGATGAGAACATTTTGGGATCAGATAGGATGGCATGTCATGGTTCACACTGCTGACTTGAACACTACTTCCATTACACTTGTGATAGAAATTCAACATTCTTCTTTCTTGAAGCATTCAGATCTGTCCAAAATAGCTCAATCTGACGACTGATTTTTTTTAATGAAAATCTAGTTTTCAGGGCGAAAAATCAATTGATCTCAAGGCTGCCAATGCAAGCCGGGTAATTTCATCAAAAGTGTTAAGTGTGTGTACTTTATTTAATCAACTGTTGGGTACATATCAGTGAGATCGATCTCCTGGGCGGGCTGGGCCGACGCAAACCGGACGGGCAAAACAGCATTGGGTCAGGCCCATTTGAAATCCAGCCACGCCCAGCAGAGCTAGGTGACAAAGCATCACATCAGAAATGGCCCACCTCACTGACTTCGAAAACCCACTGGTGGTCGACAATGGTAAGTCTATGATCGATATCCATTCCTTTTTTCCCTTGCCTCTCTCACCGGGGCTCGTCTTGAAAAAAAATAACCACTTTTTCAATCATCAGGCACAGGATTCGTAAAATGTGGCTTTGCTGGCTCAAGTCAGTTATATTCCTCTTGGATTTTTGAAGAAATGCGCTCAGAAAAAATGACGAAAATTGGACTTCCCAATGTTGGGTTATACAGATTTTCCGTCGCATACTTTTCCATCGTTGGTGGGAAGACCGATTCTACGAGCAGAAGAGCGATCGACGGGACTTGGACAAACGACAGTGACGTTGAATGAGATCATGATCGGAGACCAAGCCTCAGAGCACCGAAACTATCTGCAAATCACCCAGCCGATGGACCATGGGATCGTCAAAAACTGGGACGACATGATCCTGCTGTGGGATTACACCTTCAACGAAAAGTTGAAAGTCAACACCCAGGGTAGGAAAGTCCTCCTCACCGAACCTCCAATGAATCCAGTAAAGAATCGCCAGAAGATGTGTGAGGTCATGTTCGAAAACTATCAATTTGGTGGTGTATATGTTGCTATTCAGGCCGTCTTAACCTTGTATGCTCAAGGTCAATACACTTCTCTCGCATCTCTTACTCTATCCTTGAAAAAAAAATCTGACGTATTCTGATTTTTTTGTATCTGAAGGGTTACAATCTGGCGTAGTAGTTGATTCTGGGGATGGCGTGACTCATATTGTTCCTGTCTACGAAGGATTTTCACTTCCCCATCTGACAAGAAGATTGGACGTAGCTGGACGTGACGTCACCAAGTGATTGTTCTTTTTGTTCTTTGAAATAAGAGTAAGAAAGTGGTACTGACACGCGTTGTGCTTCTGCTAGATATCTAATCAAATTGCTCCTCATGAGAGGCTATGCCTTCAATCGAACGGCTGACTTTGAAACCGTCAGACAGATTAAAGAAAAACTGTGCTATGTTTCGTGGGTTTGATTACGTCGATACAATATGTCATCATGGAAACGAATGAACTAACAAACCCCAACAGTTATGATTTGGATCTAGATAACAAGTTATCAGAAGAAACAACAACTTTGGTCGAGAATTACACGGTCAGTTGTACTCAATTGATCATAATAAAACCATTGAATAAAGCAGAACAAACCCAGTTCACCATTCCATTTATAAAGCTTTCCAACAACAACCGCATTTCTGATAAATTGATTCTTCTGGGACTGTGTCACATCAGCTACCCGATGGGAGAGTGATAAAAGTCGGCCAAGAACGGTTTGGGGCACCTGAATGCATGTTTCAACCTCACCTGGTCGATGTCGAATCACCAGGAGTTGCCGGTAAGTAATCAATACTAGATACTTGGGGACCAACATTCTCCGGTGGTGAAGAACACTTAGACTGATGTTTTTTTTTCATCGACAAAAGAGCTGCTGTTTAATACGATTCAAACAGCGGCGGTCGATGTTCGGAGTGAACTGTATAAACATATCGTTCTATCTGGCGGATCGAGTATGTATCCGGGCCTTCCCAGTCGCCTCGAAAAGGAAATGAAACAGCTGTACTTGACAAGGGTATTACAAAATGATCCTGAGCGACTTAGTGTTTGTTTCTTTCTCTTTCTCCTCTTGATACATTCCCTACTTGATATTCTTATTCAACCATGATTCACAATCTTGGCAGAAATTCAAGATTCGGATCGAAGATCCGCCAAGGCGTAAACATATGGTTTTCATGGGCGGCGCAGTGTTGGCCGATATCATGAAAAATCGCGATTCTTTCTGGTGAGCAAGTCGTGCTCAACCCCTCTTGATGTTAAGATTTGGCGGTTCTTCTCTGTCTATCATAATCAAGCGACTTTCTGCGTATCCTTCGAACTGACTATACGCTTGCGTCCTATCAACACCCGGGTTGATTTAGGGTTACTGCTGAAGAATGGCAAGAGCAGGGTGCCAGAGCCTTGGACAAACTCTCGCGAAGCGAATGAGTTATCCCGGGCCCCAGTTGATGTTTTTCGCTGTCGCGCTCTTGGCTAATCGACTGATTTGGACCGTCGATCTCTCCGTGTACTTGTTCATAACCCAAACTTATTCATGTTTTTTTTACTCGCATATCATTCCTTTTCTCGCCTTCTGCTCTTAATTTTTCCCGCCGTACAACTTACACCTAGTTGGTTCAAGCTCTGCTCATTGCTCTTGTTCCTTATTTTTTTATGATAAAATGAAAGAAAAAAGTTCCTTGTGGTCGTAAAAAACTCATTGCCAATAACAAGTCACAACGTTTCGAGTTTTTCTCCGTTATAAGTACAACACATTCATCAAGAGATGAAATATGTTGTACCTTGTGAACGTGAACAGTTTTACAGCTTAGTGAAGGTCGTGCACTCCCAAGGTAAACTCCAAGCAAGTCACATGAACTCGACTTAGGAGCCCACCATTGCACTTAAATGGTGTTGCAAGCTGGTCTGGGCACATGTCCAAGAACGGTGCCTTGCGGGATTGAGTTTGTGCCCAGCGGGCTTGATCAGCCCACTTGTCCGGCTGCAAATCTTGGCACTGACCCAAGCTGTTGGCCGATATGGCAGCTTCCACTACCACCGCTACTACGACTGTAACTTTTTCTTTTTTTTCTTCTTCTCTTCTGATATTGTACTGTAGAATTAAAGCAAACAAAAATTTATAAATACTTGAGTAGTAATTCAGCTTGATGCCGCCCCTTCCCCCATAGAATGAGTATTGCCTGCCCCAAAGTTTTGGCAGGCATGGCACACTCACTTGGGCCTCGACCAAGTGAGACTTGTGCCCGACCCACCCCAACTTTTCTAATTTGTGCCAAGTGACGGCCAAGCGTGCTTGGGTCTCTGCCAAGCGTGCTTGTGGCCAAACTGGCTCTTGGCCAAGCGCGCTTGGCTGTTTTTTTTTTTTTTTTTTTTTTGGCTCAGCTTGAGTGAGTGCTCAAACGAGCTTGAAACACCATAATTTGCTTGGACTGATCCCCTCAAGAGACAGGTACACACCAGGAAAAATCTGTGATGAATACATGTCAGGTGACGTGTAGCAAACCCAGTTCATACTCCATTAATTCACCACATTTATGGGAACATTATAGAGCGAGATGAGCAGATGAGATGATAAAGTTGATCAGATTTCCAATTCCCCCGGGGGGTACGCCGGATAGTATGATGTGTAACTATATAGTATCTACATACATGCATAGATGAGTCATTGCGTAAACCTAACAAACATCAAATCCTTATTACCTGCATAAAGTATGTATGTGTACATACTCAGACTGAGCTGGTATTTCAGCACTGCATATGTGCATGCTTGGCAGCTGAGTCCTGCTCTCTTTTTTTTCTACAGTCTTCCAAGATACTCCTTTGAATTACCAATCTCAAGATTGCTGCAGATGATTGCTGAGCTCGTCCCAATGGATCCAATACTCATCCAACCAAAGTGTATTTTCATTCTTGACTATTCTCAACACCCTCAAGATTAGATTGGCCACTACCAATCCTGGTACTTCTGCTCTTACCATCACTGCATTCACCTTTACTGCTATTTAGCTTTTATTTCAGCATTTCTTGCGAGGTGGAAAAAAACCATCCTGACAGTGATGGCCATGATACTGCAATATTTAAGACAATGTGCTACCCCCTTTTTCCTATATGTGTTAATCTTTGTATCTTTTGCTATCAAACCTCTGATTGTAGCTTCCTTGTCCAATGTCCAGACCATGCTAATTGGAGTTGCCTTTGTTCTGGAAGCTCTTCAAAAAGGAACCAGTATGATTTGAAGTTACACCAAAGAGTAGGATTCAATGATTCATAAATATTTAGATGTGTACATGAGGCACTTGGATGAAGGTTGTCAGCCTCTATGCTACTAACCAAGTGAGAATTATGCACTTAGTTGTGCTATGAGTGTTGATGGATGGTTTGGGACGAGTATTTCTGTAAGTAATAGTAAAGGTAAGAA
>LAVV01010164.1:12293-24425 GCA_001263375.1 Puccinia sorghi
AAAAAAGAAATATGTTGATTGAGATGAAAAATACACAAGTGCAACACAAGGTTGATAGAGGTGAAAAGAAAATATCAAATATGATGATCTAGAACTTATGAGGTTTTGATTTTTCTGTGTGAAGAAATGAAAGAAATAAAGTGAGAAGTTTTGCAAAATCTTATGACAAAGATGCAAGATTTGCTTGAAATAAAATTACTGAAGTTTTTAAGCAGACCAAGGGATCAAAACAAAGATTCAATATAAGGCTTTATATATCACCATGACCCGAAGAAGAAGAAAACTCTGAGCCTTGATTCATGCCCATGGCAGCTTTCTTTCTGAATCTTTTTTCATGTAATTTCCACTGGTTTTCTATTAAATCTTTCTTGATCTGAGAGTTAATTGATTGATGATGGATGGCCTGGTACACTGTGAAACATTTTTCATTCATCCCAAGAAATTTTTGATTATTTTTGGTGCAAAGTGTAATACTTCCTTTCAATTAATCAGGCTATTTTGACATGGGAAATATTGGAAAATCTGAGTATTCAAACCCAAAAATAACTCCTATATACATTTCAATCATATAAGAAATTTAAAAAATGTGATTGCAATGTATTATTATAATAAAGACTACAACATGTTCCATAGATATTGTTTCAAAATTTTATTTATCATTTTTGCAAAGCAACCTGTCTTGCACCACATTTCACTGAATAAGATGAATTTTTATCAACAAAGGAGATATAATTGAATTCTAAATTTCCACTTCTTTTATTTGTCCTATTTATATTTTTTTCCTGCTTCAATCAATGTACAATCAATCATACATAATTACATAGAAGAAAGCAGCAGATTATAAACAGAAATGGAGTGATCTTTATACAGGAATTCCAATGTGGAAAAGCACGGAATCATTTGGAGAATTTCTTGGAAGCAGCCATGTTATGAGATACATGTGAACCAAAAAAAAAACTGATGCTTGAGGATGAAAGTCCGCACTGAGTGTACTTGGAAGAAACTCAAGCAACTCAGTGGTGTTTGTGGTTCCCACTGGGAGGTTCCAAATCTTCTTTTGACACTCATTTGTTGGAATGACTGGGTGACCCAACAAATTCTTCCAGGCTGTCAACAAACAAGTCAAGATCACTCATGAGATAGGTTGTGGCGGCCGTAACTGCCTGGACAGGAGCCTCTGAAATCAGAAAATAATTTTAACCATCAATCATTTCATATTTGCTTGAATTGCATTTATCACCTATTTGATGTCTAGAGTGTGTCCAGGCATGCCCTGGAGACTCCACAGGCACAGGTTAAATTTCAGCCCTCAAAGCATCCATGTTTCTGCCATAATAGGATAACTGATTGGCTTCCTTCTACAGATTAAAAATACCTGAGTCGCAACTGTTTTATAAATTAGGGGATTGAAAGAATTCATTCCTATCATAAAAGACTATCTCAGTGAGGAAAAAACTGACAAAAAATTTCAAGCAAAGTAAACCCAGTCCGAAAAACCTTGTCAACAATTCTCAGTTCAAAAATTGCCGTGGTGCAGTGCCAATTTAGAGGCTTCTCATGTCAGATGCTCAACAAGAAGAACATGTGCAAGGCACAATTCTTGGAGACAAAGGTAAATGACCTTGGTTATATACATTGCCAGAGCCAGAAGACATGGCCGTCACAATATTGGCCGCACCAAAGGGGTTTGCCAGGGGTTGCTAAGACTTCAAGTGGCTTGAACAACAAACTGCAATTTCTGTTGCAGCCTTGAAGCTACCCAACAGCACTCAAAAAGTCATGCCAGCTATCTTAGAAAACCTGAACTCAAATGTGGGAAGTTTGCTTGAATGAATGTCTGTGAAACCCAGTGTAAATATTAAGAAATAATTTCATTCTTTTCCTCATGAAAATTCCTGTATATACTTTAGTTCATACCTGTACATAGTTTACTTTTTTTTTTTTGTTATTAAATTATGTATAGTTAAGTTCAGGATAAAAAAACCTTGACAGGACAAATGAAAGAAATGGAAATTTATAATTGAATTATATCTTCTTTCTTGATAAAAATTCATCTTCTTTAATAGTGAAATGTGGTGCAAGAAAGGTTGCTTTGCAAAAATGACAAATAAAATTTTGAGAGAAATCTTTATGGAACAAGTTTGAGTCTTTATTGTAATTAAAAGTTGCAATCACATTGTGTAGCATCCTTATATGATTGAAATTTGTAAAGAATTTATGGTTGGGTATGAATACTCAGATTTTCCAAGATTTCTATGTCAAAATAGCCTGATTAATTGAAATTAAATATTAGATTTTTCACCAAAAATAATCAACCATTACTTGTTGTGAATGAAAATTGTTTTGTAGTGGGTAGTGTTGAAGGAAAAATTTGAAATTGGGGGATGAGGCAGAAGCAAAGTTTGTGTTGGGTGGGCTGACTTGATCATAGTTGAAATCTTGTTAAAATTTTGAATCTCTTTCATCTTCAACAATCTTTTTATGCATGATAATCCAAGCTTTCATGATATAAGTAAACTTGTGATGATCCCACAGTTGGCTAGGTTTCTTGGTTATAGACCATCAAGCTTGTATAATTCCAAAAGCCCATTCAAACTCCTTAGTTACAGCTTCTTGATGCTTTGCCTCACCATTTGGATGATTGATTGTTTGGATTCAAGTGGCCCATTTGGGTTAGATAGAATTGGGGAGGTCATAAGCCATAGTGTACTCATTTGAATTGACTGCGAATTTGACTGAAGGAAAAACACCATCTTGAATGTTTTTGAACAGAGGAGATCAGTCAAGAAAATTAAGATCATTTAGTAGTAGTGAGCCATGCTCTGTTGAGTCTCTCTTATCTGCCATTCTAGGTCCCTGAGAATCCTGTGCTCCTGATTTTCCACTCATTGATCTTAGTCTGCTCTGGCATTGGACCACATTTCTTTCACACTGTAGGTTGTTGGGCAGTTGTTTGTCCACTGCATGCAGATGAGGGAGCTAATCATTCCAGGAAATTCTCTCTTTTTGCCGATCTTGAGCAGTCTAGCAAGGTTATACCCCTCAGTTGGACTACAGAGATATTGATATGAAAAAATGTGTGCAACGGCATAGCACAATTTCTTCAAGCATTCAAGTGCGGTGCTTTCCTAAGTCAAAGAAAAAAACATAAAAGATAAAAGTTTTTAGAAATTGAATAACTTGCACATTATATACGTATTATATACAAGAAATAGAAATACCCATGGGAATGTATTCATCCAAAGAATCTGCACTTGCCCGATGGGCAAGCATCCTGAGGGCAGCCATCATCTTCTGATGTGGAGAGAAGCCCACACCAGACCCAAAGTGAAGGCAATGCGCACACATTGCCTTGCTGGGTACAAAGGGGCCCCTTTGTACCTAACGAGGCAATGTGTACATGTTGCCTTTGTTTTTGGCCTGGTGCCAGCAGCCCCGCAGCATTCCTCTTGTGAAGAACTTAATGACCTCCGGCATTATCCAGAGGAATAACGATCCCCGCATCTGGAATTGGCGGCAGAACATCTCGTCCGAGTTGGGTTGCCGGCATAGTAGTCTGCAAGGAGCTGTTGTTCTCCTTGCAGATGGCCTCAGTGGAACATCCTTGTTCGCGGAGTTGAACCGCCTCTCGGTGCCTCCTCGCGAGCGGCATCGCCGAGTTGGAAGGCGATCCAATCGTCGTCGTCTTCCATGAAAATGCGGAGGTCGACGGGCTTCATGGCGGCGTTGGTGGTGATACGGACCGGTAGAATGGCAGGGTTTGCTTGGGTTGGACTTTGTTGGTCGGGGCGGTCGAGGTTGCTGGTGTTGGGCCGCGGATATGCTAATATCCCGAGTCCTAATGACTACAGCCATGATATGCTTGTACATGGATCTCTTATAGTCCGCTACATCCTATGAAATATCATCATCACTGTTTCCAACCTTAACCATCACAACAGTTGGTCGCGGCATGGTCCCCTCCTTCCCACCCCGGGCCCCGGCTATCGCCAGTCTGCTGTACTGGGAAACATTTGTGTGAACTGCGGTCGAGGTCCGCTAAACTTAATGGGGCTGCTGGAGATGCCCTTAGCAAATTGCAGGTCTCCAGAGGGTGTTCACAGCTCCACCAGCCAGGCAAAAATACCTCACTGCGGGGCCCAGCCTTGAACCCCCCGGGGTGATCTCGGTCGGTGCAGCCCCAAAACCGGAGATGACACGGGGTTCAGCGCATACATCCCTGTCTTCCTCTTTGGTCCGGAACCAAACTCTCCGACTCGACCATCTCTCGTCGTCCAACTCATCAAGATACTCAGAACTCCATGGAAGTCGCCAACTCGATGCAGGCCGCACAAACTCAGAAACTGAAACCTCAGAACCCAGAGAAAATCAAACCGTGCGTGTGATCAATCCTTTTTTTTATTTTGTCCATTTCCTTATCATACTGTTTCTGATCCATTCATTTCTCACATATGTTTTTTTCTACCCCCCGCGCGGTGGAGGGATGATGGATTAGATGTTGCGCCTGTCCGGAAACGAAGCGGGTGCGAGACGACTGCTTTCTGCGGTACGGCCCGCCTGATGAATCCAGTGAGAAGCAAACATTTTCAATCCATCTACATTTGGTTAATTGCTGACATGACACTGTTTCTGAATACTTCCAGAGGAGTCGGCCATAAAATGTGCCGACTTGATTGCGGCCCATCGTGCTTGCATGGCCCAATATGGCTTCCAAATCTAGCCCCCACCCCGGCGTGCAACCTCCCTTCTCATTCACACCTACGCCTCAAAAACTCACCCCATGCAACATCCAAGTCGACCGGTCAAAGTCGCAAGCGCACTAGAATTCGTAAACGAAGTAAATTAATTCTCCGGTCTAACATTTTCCTTGGATCAAGATCAAGTCTCGATTCCAACGTTGGCCAGTGCCATGGAACTCAAGCCGTCACGTCCTCAACTTTTCTTTCCCACCTTACACATATACGCGTATAATTAGTAAAATCACCACTCACCACCCAACACCTCCCCACTCATCCTTCACATCTTCTATTTTCGTTGATGATGCATATACCTTGTCTTGTTTTTCTGTTGCTATTTGTTTATACCAGTAAGATTTAGATTTCAAAATTAATCAGTAATGCATTCAAAATGTAGATCAAGTCTTCTTGTTGGTGGCCCAACCTTCTTTAAAACCCTACTCTTCAAGACCTCAGCACTACCCCCAATTCAAGCAGAGAAAACAAGATTATTATCCTGATGGACGACTTGAATACAATTTCGTCGTAGCTACTTACCAACGTTGTCTATTCTCAAATATCTATGTGGCAATCTAGACAAACAGTGTACCAGCAGGAGATGATCTGATACAGCTCTATGCCAGCAGACGGCAGGGTGAAACGTGAGGGAAACCCCGTCACGGATACATGTACCATGGCTCGTTGCAAGGATGTGGATCCCAATTTTCTTCATGGATTGTCGAAGAGTTCCACCTTCCTAAAATACAGGATTTGACGTGGTTATATAGGGCCATTTTCACTTCAGAAGCCCCATCTTGTTGGAGAATAGCACCTCACAACTTATGAGGTCAGACCGGGTCTAGAGTTCAAAGCACTTGCCGACGCCACTAATTATGCATGTCGCAATGGCATCTCACCCAATTTGTTTTTGGTCAAAAACTTTCCGTGAAATGAAATGTGATTTCAAGTGGGAAATAATTCTGATACTTTCTGACGGACCTTAATAAGTAACGGCAACCGCCTTAGTACGCGGGGGGGATCAAGTAGAGTGCTCATATCCATCATGATGCTCATTGGTTATACACGTTGATGGAGGAACGGATACTTTCAGAGAGTCAAGACTGGGGCATAAATGAGGAGCTTCTGTTATAAGGATGGCAGTGATATTATCCCGTGTTCAAGCTGAGCACCCCTTGACTGCCAGTTAGTTTGCAAGGGGGCCAGGTGCATACAAAGAGTTGTATCTTGGCATTGACCCAGCGCTTGCACGTCGGTCTTTGTTGGATAGAAGTTTGTTGCACAATCTACGAGCCAAGAGGGCGTCTTTATGCTCAGTTCAGCTCCAGTGTGGTACCTTGGTCCAGCTTCCAACGCATGACAAGACTCTCCATGACTTTGCTTTCGCGTCTTCACTAAACTGATTGCGATGACAAAAACTGTTTCGGACCCAAAAGTGCTTATAGACATCAGCTCCCTCTCACCCATCCAAATTATCACCTTATTTATCTTATTTTTATCTTACCCTTCAATCAAGCCTCCCTCCCTCTAATCGCTAAGTATCTGTTTCTTCTTGTTTTACTTGTTTTCTGTCGAGTCTTGTTTTATCAATCGTTTATTGTGCTTGAGTCTCTTATCACCATCATCACCAACGGAGCTTCCCCTCACATCTCCAACACACAACCCACACTGCTATTTTATCGCGGTGATTCTTCCATTACGCTCTTGAACATTGCTATACGCGTCTTGAGGTAAGCTTTTTTCATCCAAGTCATAGTATACTCGCGAACATCTTTGCTGATGAGCTTATAAAGAAACGCAAGCCATTAATTCCCCTCGCCATTTCGCGGCATTCTCAGTCATAACACGCGCTGTCTCATCGACCCATGGATGCAATCATGAAGGGCGCGTTTCAGGTCCTCTGTCTATTGGCTCTACTCTCTTCTTGCCTTGCTGCACCATCAACCACGACTGCTCCGCTGGTCGTCTATCCTATTCGCAGCCAACGACCCCCAGTAGCACGCGTCGGAACCTCCTTCTCCTGGTCCTTACTCCCCGGCACCTTCAATACATCAATAGGTACGAACGGAATGTCATTCAAGGCAGAAAATCTCCCTTCTTGGGCCACTTTTGTACCAGAAACGCAAACCTTCAGCGGTACGCCTACCAGCTCCGACCTGGGTTTTACCACCGTCACTATTAGAGCCTACAACTCGGCCAACTCAAACTCGGTGTCTGACTCTCTTCGGCTACTCGTGGCCAACGGCCAATCACCCACCGTTAAGTTGCCCCTTCAGAGTCAGCTGGGTAATGGCGCCGTCTTAGCCTCGGCCAAGTACGATCATGCCACGGGAGGTATCAGTGTTCCGCCAAATTGGTCTTGGTCTGTCGGATTACTTCGCGATACTTTTCTTGCGGACCACAAGACTGGCATTTACTACACCGCCTACGAAGCAGGTACAACAAGTTTGCCCAGTTGGATCAAGTTCAATCCCTCTACCGCTACTTTTGATGGTGTTAGTCCCAATGAACAGAAGGATACCACCATTGTCGTGTATGGCAGTGACTACTTTGGCTATGGTGATGTTCAGCAAACCTTCAGAATCACCGTCTCTGCACATCTCCTCGACATGCTTGCACCACTTCCCGCCCTCAATGCCACCGCACAGAGCATTGTAAATTACACGATCCTCTTCGATGCCTTCACCATCGATGGCATATCAAAGAATGCCTCCTCAATCATCAACGCCAAAGTGGACTTATCTCAAGTCCCGTATCTCACCTACGATGAAGCACACTCCTCAATCAGTGGCACGCTACCCGCATCTCTTGTCGCGTTAACCAACCTCTCGATTCCCATCACCTTTTCTTCTCCCAGCTGCCACAACATCATATCCACCCAGCTCTCCCTACGCGTCGTACCCGGCCTTTTCACGGCCCCAGTCTTGCCCCAATTTTTCGTCCATCCTGGGGAGAACTTCACGCTGAACTTGGCCCAATATACCTCCAACCTCAACGCGACTTACACGCTTGGGAGCATCACGCCGTCCTCTGTTGGTTCATGGCTCCAATTTACCACGAAGCCGTTGGCAATCTCAGGAAAGGCACCCTCGCAATTAGGAAGCAAGGAACAGAAGATTGATATTGATCTGGAGGCATCTGGATTGAATGGACTGAGGTCGACTGCTCACTTACCCGTGATCTTTTCTACAAATTCGCAGAAGGATGGCAACTACTACAAGAGGGCCGGTCTTCCCGCTGCCGTGAAGTTGTGGCTGATTATCATTTTCGGCACTCTGGGTGGCATTATGTTGTTGATCTTGATCATGAGGACATGTCGTGTCTACTGCTCAGCGGATGGCAAACGAGAAAGCTTTCAAGATGTCTACCACCCCTACTACATGTATGCCAACGACAAGATGGGACCACTGAAGCCTTCCGAAAGCCCTATCAAAGGGACGCCCTATAGCATTGGCGACACCTTAATCGACCCTCGCTCGCCCGCCTGGAACTCGAAAGCCGGCATTGGAGGTCCCATGATGGCGATCACCAAGACGGAAATGACGATTGCTGGGAATGAACCAGTTCCAGAATCAGGCTTAAAGCGTCTTGACGTCTTCAAGGTTTTCACTAAGCCGTCTCCCGCCGCGCGTGCCTTCTCCCCCACCCAACCACCCTCACTTCAAGGCTTGGGAATCGTGGAACCGAACTACCGAGTGGTTCATGTGGGCACTGAATCTGAGTCGAAAGCTACCGACGAGGCAGACCAATCGTGGCGCTCTGGCTCTCCGGACTCCGGCAGTAGGGATGTCCACACCGGCGTGATTCCGGCATCATTATCAGACTCAGAGGGTGAAAGATCCAGCTGGAATACCACCGGCAGCTCGAGCCTTTTTTACACGGAGACTCAAGGCGACAGTGACCTTGGCTCCTCCTCCCGGAGTGGCCAGTGGCTAGAAACGCCGTCGGGATCTACCCCCAGACGCCGCAAGGACTTTGTGCCCGGCCCCCGAATGGCGAACGCGCAGTTTTCCTCGCCCTCTGGATCGTCAGCCGAAGGCGTTGATATGGGCACAATCCGGATGGTCGTGGACGATGGAACAGCTTCCAGCCCCGCCCGCTCGATGACGGATGAAGATGTCAAAGCGTGCTCCGAGTCGATTGGTGCCATCAAGACAGCTAGCTACCGTCGTATTACTGCCGACTACTCATCCGCCTCCAGCGGTGTTGCGACAAGTGAACCCAGCTCTGCTGCCCATCGCCCCAAGCTAATTCCTTTCCAGGGACGACAAGTACAAGACTCGCTTCCCCCCTCGTCTTCCGATGAGGCTTCTTCCGCCGCCCATCCCAGTGGCCCAGAAACCCATGTCCGTTTAGATCAGCAATTGAACGACGCGGATTTTTCGCGCCGTCAAAGACTCAGCATCCAATCGGACAAATACAGGTTTGAGCCAAGCTCATCGAAGCCTGGGTCGCCTGCCACGTCAGCGATATTCTTTGCGCCTTCCGAACAGCCGAGATACCCGGTATCCAAGCCGTCCCCGATTGGTGCCACCAGCTCTGTCCGCTCTCACAGCCCGTTATACAAGTCCCATACCGCCGAAAGCTTCAACGAAAGCGCCAGCCCTCTAGAGGGTCTTCCCACGCGCAGTCCCGCAGGAGCATTGTCAGTGTTCAGTATCGGCGTTGGGGAGCCGTTTCATATGACTCCCAGCGTCAAGCCCCAATCGAGCTCCCCAGGCGATGTTCACGCCTACTATGCTTTGACTGACTACCCGTCTCAACCCGCGTTGGACCGCAAACAACTGCCCGACTGGCTTCATTTCGATGCCACTGAATGCGAGGTAAGCTTAATTTTTTGAGTTTTCCTCATGAGGATGAATTGGTTGCTCATTATAGTTATCACTCTGCGCGTTTATTCAGGTTTGGGGAATCCCGCGAAAGATCGACGCCGGATCGATCTGCATTCAGATCATTGAGAGCAAGCCCTTCTCGCGCTCCAAGGCCTCCTCAAATGCTTCTAATTCCATCGACTCGCCGGCGCTTGGTCGGCAACGAGAAAGCGAAGAAGTAGTCGCTAGATTCACGCTCGAGGTAGTCGATAAAAGCTCCTTCCCTGGCCCTGGTACCCATGGCGATGTCACCACCGTCACCTTTTAATAAACCCCTCTCTTCCTTCCATCATTTCCTCTCCTGGTCGGCTTTTTCCTTACACTTTTTTGTATCGTAATCATCCCTTGTAAGATGCTAAGCAAATTTGAACAATCTTTTGTATGACCTCTTTCTATCACTATTCCCCAGACATGATCACTCTCGTTTTTCACTCACACTTCATTCTCAGAACAAGAAGTATCTAAGTTTTGTTGGAAAACCCTACTGCTGAGGTTTCCATCGCTGTTATCATTTTGTCTCTTCTCTTAACTTCTGTTCCATTTCTCTTACATGCGCACTGTATCTTTCTCCTAATTTATGCTTTTTCGTCCCCTTCTCGTGCCTTGTGTGGACTTCTCTTAGAGATGTCTTGCGGATAAGGAGAGGCAATCTAATGATGTCGGTGTCTCCATGGGAAGCCCATTCACCTCAGCTTGGTGTGACGAGCAAGGGAACAGGACGTCCGGGGACGGTCATGACAGGCAGATAGGGTTCAGAAAGGAGGATCACTCTCGGGAGTCTTTTGACTCTTTGTTCATCTACTAGGTTTAGGTTTAGATTCACACGTGTAGATAGACTTTACTCCGTTGTATTCGCTCTCCTTTCTTCACTCATCTTGTTGCCCTCATTCGTCTTCTCACCTCAATAGGTGATTTCTCAGTTCCTTGTTCTCTTCCATCCCACCATACTCCTGTCAGCTCACGGCGATCACTGGTCATTTCTTACTTGGAATTTCTTCAAGGAGAGGAGGACTCTTGCCATCTCATTGCCAAGATGACAATTTCCTACAAACTCCCATTCAATGTACCACACCATCAGAATTGAAAACTCAACTCTGTATTTCATTAAACCAATCTCCATTCATGTAATCATTGCACATCTTCTGACCTCCAACTGGACTCCAGAAGATAGATGTATGAGTTACTTCAAAGAGCTTCTGGTGGCTTCACAAACTGTCTTTCCGATTTCCAAGCAATTTACTGGAAAATCATGGGTCAAGTCACTGGCATAAGTTATAATAATTGTTCCTCCTGTGTCATGAGCAACTTGATATTCTAAACTAGGCTTAGATGCATCTTGATCACTTTATAAAAAAAGATTTTATGGAATAAAATGCACAAAAAGCATCCACTTATAATGCAAGCATCTCTTGAAAGAATCAATTCAACTCACCAAAATATGACATTGGCTTGCAGACCACCCAGCCATCAGAGACAAGGACTCATACAAACAGGCTTGCACCCGGTTAGGGGAAAAGTGTTTCTGAAAGCATGCCACCCCAGGCGTATTCACATAACCAAGATTCAGCAGATAAATACCTAAAGAAATGACTGGGAATCCTGGGATCAAGAAACCAATGTTGGATCAAAAAACCTTGCACTAGACTCCTGATGGGTTGCCACTGCATGCTCTGGTGCAAATTGGAGAATAATACCTCCTACAGGTTGTGAACCAATTGTGTATGTAGAAGCATGATGATATTTTTGCCCTCAAAGTTCACGGCCAACCGCCAGTTGCCCATGTTGGACAGTCCACAATTGAATTACAGGAAGTTCATTCAATCACAACATCTAGGCTGAAGACTTTTTAGATGGAAGCAGGAGATGAAGTTTATCTTCTTTAGGCCAAAAAATTGACTTCTTTTTCCAATGTCACCATTCATCAACCCCATGCTCTCCGGCACCCTTGACGTTGACGCAAGCTATCAACTTCTGGAAAAAATAAACAGATGACCCAACATAAGATCTCCAATACCCAGAACCACCCAAAGAGAATCAAGAAAACAAAGAGAAAGAGGCAA
Source organism: Puccinia sorghi (assembly GCA_001263375.1). Lineage (NCBI taxonomy): Eukaryota > Fungi > Basidiomycota > Pucciniomycetes > Pucciniales > Pucciniaceae > Puccinia > Puccinia sorghi. Next base: position 23,958 of record LAVV01010164.1, read on the forward strand.
AAACACGGGCATAGAAGAAGATCAGGTGCTCTGCAGTACAAGCTGGCTCAAGACCTTGCAGGACGCTATCATTGGCACTGAACAAAAGAAGACAACATTTTGGGTTAGGATCCACAACCTATATGTGGAATTGATTGACAAGACAACTGAAAAGGTGAAATAAAAAACTTGAAATTCAAGCCGTTCCCAACACAATTGAAAGGTGCTTTGGAGAACTGCTGGTATTACATTCAGCACCAGTAAGTACTGTCAGGTACAAAGGCAACTTCTGTGAAACTCTGACAAGAGTATATGTCCTGTGGGAATTAAACCCACATCTCTTATGCCCATGTCAAGTGTACTAACCAATGTACTAAGGAAACTTGGAGATGAATGACTGTGGATGGGTCAATGAATGCTACTGGTGTCTATGAAATAAACATTTGGAGGGTGAAAGCCTGTAATTGACAGGTGATAATTTAATAGACA
>LAVV01010165.1:13723-38666 GCA_001263375.1 Puccinia sorghi
ACTAAACTCACACTCCCACCCTTTTATGAACACAGAAATCTCCCAGACGGAGAAGATGATCCCACACACACCACTCTTTCTCCTTGTTGTACACACCACTCTTTCTCCTTGTTGTACACACCACTCTCCCATATGGGGATGATGAACCCCCACTCCCTTGAAACAATCAGACAGATCCTGAGCTGTGATGATTTGTACTTTCCCATAGCCAGAGAGACTCTGTGTTGTGGTGAATTTCCCCAGACTATATATAAGGACTCACTATAGTTGTAAGGAACTTTATGAACTTTATGAATTCTATGTACCCCAGAAAGATCATCATTCTATTATTACCCCAGAAAGATCATGTATGTACCCCTATGAGACAGAACCCATACATCATCATCATTACTAGTATTTTACCAGTACTATTATTAGAACCTTTTACTGCTTTACCAGCTTTATTAAGAACCCCATATTTAGTAGTTAACCAGATAGTTAGCAACTAGTTACCCAGTTATTTGAGTGAGACACTCACAGATTTATCCCCCCCTTCACTGTCTTTTCTCTTTCACCTCCTCCTCTTGGGTTACCAAATAAAGCTATCGGTAACAGTACTCATACACTCAAGAACTACCAGAATCAGCCACACCCTTTTCTTTGTTTTCTTAGTGTAACTTTCCCAACTCCAGCATTAGTCAGGAAGGCAGCTCTTATATCAGCACCTGTAGTATCAACTTAAATTATTAGTAGTGTAGTTTTCTATTTCCCTTACAAGCTCTTTCTCCCCTTTGAGAAGTCCCACAAAGCTGATAATACAAAGGCCAAAGGGGTAAAGGCAGATGACTTCCGCCTCTTCCTTGGTAGCCTTGGTGCTTGACCTGCAAATGATTTAATCATCATAATGGACAATGTGCCTATCCACCAGGGTGATTGATTTGAAGAGGTCAAAACCTCACTCAAGGACTCAAAACACATCAGTGTCAAGTTCTTGTCACCTTAATCTTCATTTCTCAATCCAATCAAGTACACCTTCCACTCAATCAAGGCTTATTTCCAATCCAAGGAACCTCCTAATCAATTGGCTCTTGTGACAGAAATCAAGAATGGCATTGAGGAGGCCATTACACCTCAAAAATCAGCTCATTTATTTCATCATTGCCGTCACCTCTATCGCTCATGTGCCAAAATGCAGGAGATCACTGGGCCACTTTTTTCCTCTCCTGAATAACTTTCTTTTTATTTTCTGCTTCTATCAAAAAAAAAAAGATAGAAAAAAGAAAAAAAGAAAAACAAAAAAGGAAAGAAAATGAGTTAAAAATGCAAACATATTTCACCATTCCAAAAACAAAGGCAACATGTACAAATTGGCTCTTTAGGTTCAAAGGTTACCCTTTGTACCTAGTAAGGCAATGTGTGCAGATTGCCTTCAATTTGGGTCTGGTGGTTGTATCTCCTATTGGCATAAGAGAAAAAGAACATATGGAAATTAAATGCTGAGTTTTTCAACTCTTACCTCTTCCCTTTCCTTTCTCTTTATTGTGATATCCAACATGGTTTTAATGTTAGTCTGAGAGTAACAGATCATGTAAATACACATCCAGTTAAACATGTCTAAATTGGCCTTGATCCCCAGTTGTGTACTAGATTTTTTGTTCTAGTCTTATCTCCTTTCCTCCAGCTCTTCTATTAACTCTGAGTTATCCTGTTTCAGATTAACAACCTGAACCAATATGGGTGTGCTTGTTTTGAAGTCACTCTTGTGCTTTATTCTTCATCATCAGGCCAAGCACAATTAGCTCTTTCATATTCATTATTCATTTATTTTCTCAACCACATTTTGATCAAAGCTTACTCAGACTATATATTTAGCCTAGTCACAAGTTAATCAAATTCATCAGTTCTCCACCATCCTTTCCGCTAAACAGAGCTGTTCTAGGAAGAGTGTCCCATCTCACTATTTCTCTGAGTCCTTTCATCCTTTTCTTTCAACATTAAAACAAACCAGAAAAAAAATAAAAAAAAAATAAGAGCCCCTCACACAAGGGCTTTGTTAGTTTTTGCAGGCATGGCACACTCAATTGGCTTCGGCCAAGAGAGAATTGTGCCTTCCCCACCCCAAATTGGCTAAGTTCCAAGTGAGGGTTGGGCATTGGCCATGCAGAATTTTGGCTCAGCCAAGTGCACTTGGATTTATTTTCTTCTTTCTTGGGCATGTGCCCAGACCTGCTTGAAATACCATACTTGTCAACCGGAATAAAAACTTGTTGTCTAGAATCCGTCAAGCATGTTTTCTATTGCCAACTACCAAGCAAAAGGCTCACTGTCACAGAAAGAAGATTGATAGGTAGTCCCCTAAGCTCACAAACTGTATCAGATTTGTGGACAGCTTGAATTTTTGGTTGATGGTCTTGGTTGATGATGAGCTTGTTCTTCATTTCATTGCCTAGATATCTCCGCTAACCAAGCCTCTTTCCTTGTAGCATTCACAATTATTACTACAATGGATGGAACTTCTTGCATTGTTGCACCTGCACCCTTGATTTTTCCCCTGACATAACAATCATGTATTCTGTGCTCAATGCCCCCTGGTCTTGGCATGACTCCACAATTTCGAAGCCTCTCTATGGGCAGTTGCTTGAATGCACACCTCCTGGCTATTGGAGCATAAGTGACACCGCCTTCCCTTGCAAGTCTGAATGCCTACAACAGAGGATCCTAGCCCTGGTGAAGCAGGGGGATTGATTGCCTGCATCCCCCAAGACGTTTGAATGCTTCAATGAAGAGATTTTCTTGGCTTGGCAGGCTGCCAACTGGGGTATGCAATCTCTACAAGGATCATTTGGCCAATTGAAATTTCCCCTCTGTGCACACAACCATCAGTGGTGGGGTCCTGCAGGTGGTGTGCAGACTAAATCAGCTTCTCTGCCAGCTGGTTGGTATCAATCAGACCAGTACAGGCTATTGAGAGGTATGGTACCATAGTGGTACCCTCTGCTGAGACTTCTACAATATGCTGAGTACCAACATTCAATTTTGATTCCAAGTCAATATTACAACACCTGGATCTAACTTATTCATTCTTTTTCATGTTTCTCACTTGCTTTTATGTCTCTGTTTCATTTTTCTCACTTGCTCAATTGAAAATTAAACACACATATGAATATGTGTTGCTTTACATTCCTTTCTCAACGAAAAAAACCCCTAATTGATGAGAAATAAGAGCAAAAGAAATTTCTGGGATGGTGTTGAAAATCTGATTTTTTGCTCCCTGATCTTGTCTTCTTACCTTTGCCTCTCGATAATTTCACTCCTTTTATTAGACTCCTTTTGATCTATATAAAAACACAAATTGACATCATGTATTTAGTACTTTTAAACTGTGCCCAACAAGAGTAAAGAAACCATCAGTTCTGAAACTTCTTGTCTTTAAGGTGGCACTTAAGCCGCATCTTGAGTCTCTTATCTAGAAGACACTTTAGCCCCTTCATCTGATAATATTAGTCATTGTTTGCTCTGGCAAAAATAATAGGGGGTTTGACATGCAATCCACCCACTTTGGATTCACAACCCACAGGATCTCCCAGAACTGGTCTGGGTGGGTCGCAGAACCAATTGGCAGTACCCAAAAGGGGGTCACAGGTCAAATTTCTAAAATGTGGGTTTTCTTTCATTAATTTTTTTGGGGGCTCAAATTGAAACAAATATTATGATAATAATATTTTTTACTACACCATTTAGGGTGAGAAATTCAATGGTCAAGTTGATTTTTCCAAGAAAAAAAATATCTTCACACCTGGCTTTCTGAATGTTCTTTTTCTGATTGCAAAGCAATGCATTTGGGTCATTTTAATTTTTTTTCCAACACTTTCAATAGTTTAAAAAACAATGTTTTAATCTATTTTAGGTTAAATGTAATAAATCTCCCTTTTTTGGGGGTGTTATAATTTTGTTTTTTTTGGACTTTTTCCACAGTTCTTATTCACAGGATTTTATTAAATTTACCTGAAATANTGTTGATGTTAAGTAGGTTGGGTAGACACAATCTCAGTTATGATAGATATAATATCAGTTTAGTCAGATAAAATATCAGTCCTGATAGATACAATGCCAGTTTCTTCTGATATAATATCAGACTTTTTCATCTGACATAATGCCAGATGTGGGAATCTGACACAATCACCTTGGCAGTGCCTTCACCCTCTTTTCTCTGTCACCTCCTCCTCTTGGGTTACCAAATCAAGCTAGCAGTAACAGTACACATACACTAAGAACTATCAGAATCAGCCACACCCTTTTCTTTGTTTTCTTAGTGTAGCTTTCCCATCTCCAGCATTAGTCAGGAAGGCAGCTCTCATATCAGCACCTGCAGTATCAACTTACATTATTACTAGTGTAGTTCCAAGCTCTTTCTCCTCTTTGAGAAGTTCCACACTGCTAACTCAACAACAACACCCCTCACAGGAAATTTGGTTAGTGTTAGTTGTACTTTGGGGGGCTCAACTAATGTTGCACTAAAGTTTTTTTTTTTTTTTTTTTTTTCAAAATCCAGTAGCGTTAGTTGTCGAAAATTGGCACTAATGGTAACATTAAGGTAGTGTAGCTTAATAAGCTAACCCGACGGTACGCTAATGCTATGGGTAGTGTAGCTGGTCCACCATTGGTCCTACTTGGCTATTAGAAGTGCTATATCATCTGCTCGTTGGGCTCAATTAGTTAAGGCTGACTTGCATTAGAAAGAACTTAAGTCTGGTCTTGGTCCACCCAGTTGAATGGCCAGGTGATCTCTGTTCTTAAATTTGTCGTTGCTGGCTGATAGATGGAGTAGATCAGTAGTACTTCCTTCCCCTTTTCGGCTTGATGGGATGTGTTCGTAGCGTGGTTTACTATAGACTAAGGGGGCTACGGTGGCTCAAGCTGTAAAGAGCGCAATGAAATAGGATAATGACTATACTCGTTGCTGAATGTCTCTGACTGAGCCTCTAAAGACAACCAGAATGGCCAGGTTATATACCTGCCATGGCCAAAGGAGAGACGAGCAAAGCAACCCTGGAAAGAGACCCAGGTGCAAACAAAGCGACACGCAAAGAAAAGGGGAATGCGGTACATAACCGAGGTGCAGAAGAGGAATGAATTGGCCGGTAGATAGGCGGCCGTCGTGACTGTGGTTCGTATGGGTGATCGTCGTGGCCTGTTAAAGCAGGAAGAATGATGATAGGTTCGTGCCCATGGCCGTTGAGCGGTCTTGGGTCACGAAATCCCAGAACCGGGCTAGGCCTGGTAACGGCTCGGCTACAGTGGGAGAGTGAACAACTCTCAAGACGAACACACTTCAAGTTTCCTGGTCATCCACACCACCGACCATGTTCTCGAAACTATCCAATTCTGATCCGTAAGTGGTGTTCTTATGGAACGCCCGCGCACAGAGTAGTCAAGCTGACACATTTCCTGTCTTTTTGCCGTAAATTGTGTGTTGACAGTTCATCTCGCACCTGGCTGGTCGTTGCCCTCTTCATCAGTCTGACCCTGTTCCTTACCCAGCTCCTGCCCAACATCTCGTCCACCGGCGCGGCATTTCGATATTCGTTGACAGCATGGCCAGGGCGACATCGATCGGCGTTCCGCCAGCTAGCCAGGAATGGGAGCCAGACAGGGCTGTTGACGACGGCCTCGATCGACCTACAAGCGGGCTTGCCGACCTTCAGCTCGATCAGGGTGGTGTCGCTCAAGTCGCGTGTCGACAGACGGACACACATGCAATCCCTGGCCGGCTTCCTCCGCCTCGAAAACCTCCACTTCACCGATGCTGTCCTCTACTCCGACCCCCGCGTCCTCCAGATCGTCCATCAGGTCGGCAATCGTACTAAGGCCGATAAGAAACTCGCAGAGGTCGGCCATGTCGCCTGTCGCATGTCTCATCGCATCGCCATCCAGGCTGCCGACGCCGACGACGACCAAATCACCTTGATCCTTGAAGGTATGTCCTTCTCCCACGCGCAGTAATAACTCTTCCCTCTCACTGAAAAAAAAAATGTACCGTCTTGTTGTTTCAGACGATGTCGATATCGAGGCCGCCTTCAAATACCTTGCGGGCACAATCCTTAGGGATGTACCGAAGGACTGGGACATGATTTTCTTTGGGCATACCGACTTCAGCAACGAAGCGCGGAATGGCCCGGACCCATCCACGAGCAACTTCTACATCTACAAATCTGTAGAGCCGCAAGGTGAACTGTCTCGACCTTTCTTCTAAAAGGAATCGATCAGGAAGGCTAACCAATCCACGAAATGAGGGTTTTCATAGGAGGACATGGATATGCTCTATCGAGAAAGGGTCGCAAGTTGGTACTGGATCTGTTAGAAAACAAGCGGCCGGAGGTCTACGAGACGGATGCGGGCCAACCCATCGACGAGATCTTTATGTACCTAGCACGACTCCACCGGGCCCAGCTCTACTCAATTATCCCCGACTTAATTGTGCAAGTACCCCTCTTCAAGTCCGACATCTTCGGCACCCCCGCCGGCTTCCAGGACGGCATGCACAACAAGAAATTGCTCGACTCGAGCTTAAAACGCATGACGCTCTCTACTCCCCCGCCCCCTGTCGCTGGCGCTATCGTCCAATCTCCCCATAGAACCTCTCGTCGCTTGCTTCATTCTTAGCCTCAAATCTCCCATTTTCCTGACCTGGACACTACCCTACATGCCTTTCTCCTCAACTTGCTCCATTTAAGTCTTCTTGTATGCAATCACTCTATTATCTTTTTTTCTTCTCATTCCCTCAATCTTGCACAAATTCTCCAGCCCCTTTTTTCGTTCGTTCTTCTTACACACACCGCCCCTATATTTCCTCCTGCTCCCATTTATTTATTTATTTCATTGCCCCATCTTAATGTTCGTGGGCTCGTGTGTGTGTGTGTGTTGGGGAACATTGTACGTGCTTTGATTGTTGTAAGAACTGTTGTCAATTCTATTCAAGACTTGCGCTGTGACACCCACATCCATCGCACTCTCTAATTCGGATCGACTCAAGTCGCGTGTGTCTGTAGTGATGGTGAAGCTTCCCAGTAGCTTTCCCCCAATACCCAACTCACCTTCTATCATTTGACCGATAGACAAACAACATCCCTGAATTGCTCCATCGCCCTTACTGATCATTATGTGTGTAGCCATCTTCCGGCGCACCTTAACCTTTGATAATAACTCCACCACCCTCTACAAAGCAGCGATTGCTGGCCTGAAGCGCCACACAATCTTTTGACCTTCATCCCCACCCTCGAGCTCGATATCGCTTTTGCAACTCTATGACATCTGTAACGGGGAACAGGTCTAATAATGGGGCCTAGTGGAGAGTCGTGGAAAAGAAGATATAGGATTTTTTTTATCTCCGAAAGACTAGAGAATGTAACGGGGCTGTGGTACAGATAGTAGGAATCTGTAAGGTGCGCTTGATGATGATGAGAAATATATTTATTTCGAACCCCCTACAACACTGGCTGCTATAAGTAGTCAGCTCTAAACAACAACAAGAGCAAAACAATCGGACAAGCCTCATCGGCAAGGAGTGATCATGAACATAGAGTCGTAAGCGAGAACCGGCTATGGCCGGTATGAGTCGTAATGGGCGGTTAAGCCCACTGCATGATGCAGGCGGCTTAACAACCGCCTTGTGGTCGTACTGATGGTCTCGGAACCGGTGGACCGGCTCCGACCCCCTTTGCAGCCCGGCTACAACCATCCCCCCCTCTAGATGGGGTTTTCCCAGGACCCGATACCTCGGATTCCGCCGGAGGATTCAACCGAAGCGTCAGCGCCGGGATGGCTGTTGTGAAGGCGCCTTTGCCAACACTTTTGTTTGCTTGAGCAGTTCTGCTGCCACCTTAGCATCTTTGCGTTTCTCCCTGAGCACAACGGCTGGCGGCGCGGCCCACATGTCATTGACAATGAGAGATCGTAGCGCTACCGGCTGGATACTGTTTCCGTTCACCGGCCTCGGGTACTCTACCCCGTCGTGGTCAACAAGGATGTAAGTGTTGTTGTCCAAAACCTTGGATACTTCGAAGGGCCCAAACCAACGTGGAGCACCTTTGGTGTGTTTCTCATTCCGAAGTTTAACTGACTCACCTATCATTAGACGAGAGATATCCCGGGCAAACTTCTTGCCATCGTCAAAAAGCTGCTTTTTTGATTCCCTCTCGGCCGTGTTCGTTGCGGCGGACGCTCGAATCCTGTTTAAATCGGCAATCCGATTCTTCAATTCGTCCTCCCCTGGCAATGCAGGATCCGGCGCAATCATCCGTCGCCCGTCCCGTGGTAAACGAGGCTTAACTCCATACCAGAGCCCAAAAGGCGAAAACTTACTGCTATCGCTCGCATGCACCCGCGTGGAAAACAGAGCCGCCGGCAAGAAATCTTCCCAACGTGCCGGATCACCCGTCTGATTTAAACGAAAGAGCGCCGCTTCAAGGATACCATTGAAACGCTCACTCTTGCCATTAGTCCTAGGGTGGTAGCCGGAGGTGTTCAGCTTTTTCATTCCTGCCGCGGCCACGAATTTTGAAAAACCACTTGATAAATAGTTTGACCCCCTATCGCTCAGGAACTCCTTCGGCGCACCGAAACGAGTTATCACATGATCAAAAATAGCTTATGCCAGCTCGGCCGCTGTTGCTTCCTTCAGCGGCACTGCTACTGGCCACGATGTACAGTGGTCAATAACCGTAAGGATCCACTTGTACTTGTTCTTATAGCTTTCTGGCATCTGGACCAGATCCGAGGACCAGCGTTCAAGCGGCCCAACCACTGGCAGCGGAACCTGCAGACCAGTCTCTTGATTCTCGCGGGACCGCTCGTGTAACTGACACGAAGAACAAGTCCGGATGTAATCGGTGACATCAGAATACCGCCTTGGCCACCTACAATGCAATTGATCATCAATTTCTTCCAATAAAGCCAGATCGCTCCTCCGAGAGAGTGCATCTGGAACAATAATATCTTTCCCTTTCTTGTAGCGGATCTCAAAATCCATCTCAGCAAACTCCTCAATCCACCGACAGACTCTCTTGGATGGCAACTGCTGAGTCGACAAGTATTTCAATGAAGCATGATCTGTATACACTATCGTCGTAGCTACGGCCCCGTCCAGATAAACGTGCCACTTGCGCCAGGCATGGATAATCGCCAACAACCCCCGCTCTTGTGCCGGGTAGTTCACCTGTGACTTGAAGCAACAGATCATCCCCGTTCTGCAACAGTACTGCTCCAACCGCGAAGTCAGAAGCATCAGTTTCCATCACAAAGGCCTTCAAAGTGTGCGGTGTCAAGAGAACTGGCGCGCTAACCAAAGCCTCTTTCAACTGCATGAAGGCTTCCTCATGGACTGGGTACCATTCAACTGCTTGGCGCCTCCTGCTGTCAATTTATGAAGTGGACTGGCAATCTTTGCAAATTTCTTAACATACCTTCGATGGAACCCGCACAGTCCCAAGAAAGACCGTACATTAAACACAGTACGCGGCCGCGGCCACTTCTCAACACTCTCTATCTTTTCTTTCATTGGTCGGATGCAGTTGTAACCCACAACGTGTCCAACATACTGAATCTCGCGGAGCCCAAATGAACACTTGGACCCACTACACCGTAGCTCTTCCCGGCGCAAAACTTGCAGCACTTGTTGCAAATGTCTCCATTCCTTGAATGAGGCAATGATGGCGAGCAGTGCTACCAACTGCTGAGTTTTCCCACAACAACCACGACCACGTCTCAATTGGCATCTCACCATTCAAGGAAAATTATGGTTTCAACTTTTCCTATGGCAGAGTACCTTCCCATGAACAGTGCCTACCAGCAGTCGAGGAACACCTCAAAAAACTCATTGAAGTCCAGGAAGAATTGAAAGAATGTCTTCAACGAGCACAAGAAACAATGAAGCACCAGTTTGATAGGCATGTCAGGTTCAACCCAGACTGGAAGGTCAGAGACGAGGTTTGGCTCAACAGCCACAACATATCATCAACCAGACCATGCCCCAAACTGGGCAACCAATGGCTAGGACCATTCCCAATTTCAAAAGTCATCTCTTCCTCTGCTTATGAACTGATAATACCTGTCTCTTTCTGTGGCGTTCATCCGGTTTTCCACATCTCTCTCCTTCAAAAATGCCAACCTGATATGATTGAAGGCCGCCAACTGCAAGCACCACAACAACAACAAGTGGGAAGTTGAAGAGATTCTGGACTGTTGGATGTGTGGACAACAGAGGCATTTGGTCAGTTGGAAAGGATTCAGATTACAAGAAAATTCCTGGGAACCATTTGCAAACCTTGAGAACTGCAAGAAGTTGGTCAATCAATTCAACACACAATTCACAAATGCTCCCAGCAATCACCAAAGACACCAAAGGGTAGAGAAGTAGTGAGAGGGCAAGCTTTTTTTCCCAACATTCAGGGTTTTTAATGCTGCCCAGGGAAAATGCAGAGTCCACTAGGGACTTGGGCATAAAAGGGGGATAATGTTATGATCCTGTAACCCCCTCTGGGGCTTTTCATTATCTCCAGCCTCCGCACCTTTGTATATCCCCCAGTCAGCAACCTATTATCTACAACCTTACTCATCACAGAGAATATCCTGGGACAGATATCTGGCTATATGATGTGGTTTGTGGTGGAATATCTACAGGTGACTTAATTAGGTCGTGTAAGTGTAGCTTGATTGAGAATTTGTAATTCTGGCTTATTAGGGGTCTCCAGAGCCAAAGGGAATTCCTACAATTCCAAGAACAATGTGTGTTTATATCACATTAATTGATCTTACACAACCTAACCCTAACCCTTTGCCCTGGCAGAGGCCATGCCTTTGCCCTCAGAGGTCATGCCTTTCCCAAGGCATAGGCAAGGCTTTTTGCAAGGCATTGGCAATTCCTTTGCCATGGCATACATTAAGTGTTTGCCAAGGCATACGCAAAGCTTTTGCCAAGTCAGAGGCAAGGTGTTTTCCAGCGCAGAGGCCAGGCCTCTCCTCAGCACTTGTGTATCAGTAACCTCAATTCCACACAGTAGAGCTTTTTACTTGCTAGACAAAGATTTTTGCAGCAGTCATTTTTTTTTTGTCTGAAATGTCAATGAAACCTCAATGGTGAGTAGCTTACTGGAAAGTCTGAAATCCATCCCAAGTTGCTTCCTTCAAATTGAGAACTTATTTTTTCGGCCATCAAACAAGGATGAAAGTAGGTTGTCCCTTTTTATCATGATGGTTTTACTTATGTTGTTTTTTTTTGTTTTGTTTTTTTAGATGAATCACATTCATAACTTGACTGAGGAGAAGCCAAGATCATTGACATGGCAGATGCAGGGATGACCAAGGCCTTGATTGCAAATAGGCTCGGAATGGCGAGATTCACAGTGTTATCAATTGTTGCTCAAGAGGCAACCCAAGGCAATGTTGTCACTGCTGCCAGATCTGGACAACCTTACGATTATCAGGCATGACAAGATCCTTGAGGAACTCTCCCCCAAAACTACTCCTCACCACTGATACATGGCTTTCTGATATGCCCATCTGCTCACCAAAACCTGCCTAGATGAAATGAAAAGGGATGGGGTCACTCATGTCACGGCTTTCTCTCAGTATCTTCAATACAGTTGCTCTACTGCTGGAATCAGTATCAACGAGTTATACAGACAGCTCATCAAGACTTCCAAAAGATCAGCTGTCCCCGACCATGTGGAGAATCATTCACTGGCCAACACATCCTGGGCTGATTGGGGTATGCCCAACAACCCAACTCATGCTTCCAACTTAAACACAATCAATTACAGTTTCATGACTATAATCATGCAGGCTTTTGCCGCACATGTCAAACGAGCTTTGGAATTCTCACTCTTGACGAAAAGAAATTGGAAAAAGTAGAAAAAAAAGCAACTTTTCTTTGAACTTTTTTCTCTTACAATCACTCTTCCCCACTCTCAACACTCCCCATAACCCTTTTCTTTTTCTCTCAAAAAAGTTATTAAAAAATGTAAAAAAAATTAATAAAAACTTATGAATCTTGATTTTTATTTCTATTTCTATTTCTTGTTGTTTTGTAGTTTCAAATAATTCATATTCACACTTATCCGTCCATGAAGACCCTGTACAAAAAAAAGCTTGCAATGATCGTTTGTTTCCTTTTTTTAATAAAGAAGATGCACGACAAAAACTTTTGTCTAGGCACAGTACATAGCCCTTATATGGGGGTCTATATGGGAAGTATGGGAGTATACCACCTGGTCATCTTCCACCAATGAACCACTTTGTTGAACACTTTCTAAGTATAATTCATGAGCAACATCCTTTTATGGTCCAGAAAGCAGTCCAGCTGCTGTGTCATGGTTTTCAGTGATGTAGTACCCTTCACGTTACTGGCAGGTGTTGCTCGGATTTGGACATGGCCAGCATTCCGGCTGCCCACTACATGCTAGAGCCATGGTGGCCGCGAAGCACGTTTTGCTGGATGGTACCATAAGCTGACCGTGTATACCTTTAATTCTGTTAATTCGCACTTCTTAACAAGAGTGCCGACGTAACAGCTGGATGTTAGAAAAGCACGTCACGTCAGCGGTGAGAAAAAATTCTGTTCGTAGACAACAACCACCGTCGAAAGGTTATTATTCTTTGGAGCTCATGAGTGGGATATGCCCCAAGGCGGCCGTCTGTGAGCTGGACTGGGACTCGGCTGGTCCCATCTGGTAGCGTGCACAGGCCGTGGCGCATGAAAAAAAGACAAAGGAGTAGGTCATCTAGCGCACGACCCCCTTCATCAGCAGACTGCATATCAGCAGTACAGCCACCCGCAAGAAACTCGTGGCCTCCTTTCTTTTTCCGAAAAATAATATTCCATTGCCGGCACTGACCCGCCTGTCCCTCAGCCGGCGCACATTTGTAAGACTGTTTCCTTATCCAAGAAAGAACCCCCTATAATAATAACAAGTTAAAATAAAATAAATGCCGCAGAGCTCTCTCACGCGGTTTCTGCCAATCCTCATACTCACACGGCAACTGGATGTGATCATCCTTCAGCTGAACCGCCGCGTAATAGAAACTCGTTGTCAGTCTATGGAAGCTTGCTTAATCCATACTACCACCTTCTGCTGAGCTATTTTCCTCGCGAAAGACATTTCCCAACTTGATGACTTGCTTTCGATAGCTTGTATAAATCCTTCTCATCTCCACTTTCGTCCTATATCCCTCCAAGAATCTTTGCTGATTCGCATCCTTCGCTGGCATTGACACTCCCTACATCAAGATTCCTTCATTTACCGCCTCACCCTCACGCGTTTTTACTCGCTTAAGGCTAATATTTTTTTTTGCCCTTAGTTTGTTGCCCTAGTTCGACTGGCTCAACTCATACCGAAGTCTTCTTCCCCCTTTCCCCTCAGCTGGCTTCTGCTTCTCGCCCGGGTAGTCAACTTCTCCACCTACTCAACTAGCATCTCGGCCTGCAACTAGAGAGATCCAGACCATCCGTTTACCCAGTCTCTCTTCCACATCAAACTTCCATCTCTCTATTCGTCAAAGTATGTTTGACGTAGCTCGGCTCGAGAGGAGACTTGGTCACCCTCACCACCACCTCCACAACTCAAATTCTCAGCCCGAATACCCACCCACCCCCTCATCGCCTGATTCGGCAGCTAGCGAACCCCTGTCAGTAGTGGTATACTCTCAGCAGCCGCTTAATTATGTTGATTACTTATTCCAATCCATCGCCAAATTTTATTCCAGCTTGCAGACTCGAGGCTTCCTTCATCACACAACGCCGGTTAAAGCTGACTCTCAGGCGGGTGCAACTGGTACCTCCGTCGCGCAACTACCCGGCCGTCACTTTATCGTACCGCCTTGGCTTGCTCTTGTTGTATGGTCTGCTATTTTATTTTTTATAGCGGTGCGTTTACCCCCTTGGCATTTGCTTTCTCTCCCACCTTTCAAAGTAAGCTGATAAATTGTTTTTTCGTGTCAGCTAACAATCGCTGGATTTATTTTGAGTTATCAAGCCCGGAAAGAGTTTCGAATGCGAGTGGAGGAGCAGCGCAAAGCACAATGTGAAGCCGAACAAGGAGCCTTAGAATGCAAGATTCCAATGACAAAGAAAGAGTTCAATACATTTACGAGAAAATCGATCATGATTCTCAACACCAATTCCTCTAGAGTCCGCAATCGTTCCAACACCTTCGCCCTAGACACCTCTGATGGCCTTAGACCTCGCAACGTCTTTGACCGCCCACCAAGAGATAGCATTTTGGTAGCTGAAATTACACCGGGAGGAACTTTCAGCGAGGATGACCCAATCTCCCAATTTTCGTATGTTTATTATTTGTTCCATCCTTATCACTGCTCCCTCAACTACAGCGGACCAACGCCAGAGCGCCCTTTCTCACGACGCATCACTGCATTTTGTTTTTCCCACCTCGACAAAAAGCCGGCAAATGAGGCGGGAAGGACTGTGGGATCTGGCTGCTCGAAAGTCAAAATCCATTTCGGTCGCCAGCCTTTCATCCATGGTGCCTAAAGTGGGCAGAAGACACTCCAATCGCTTCACGATGATGGACTTGGCTGAAGAGGAACTTGACGGGGAAAGCTTTTACTCGGGCTCCCTTCAAAAAAGTTCCTTCAGATTTCCAAAATCCGGTGCTCTGAAACACCTTGCCACTTCTCAGGGCTCTGATGACCGGATGGAAGACCACTTGATCCCTCAGAGCAGCCGAATCCCTCCTGTGCCGAAACTACCGTTGAAATTTGCCGACGACAAGCCACCTGTTGGCGAGAAACTATCCAGCTTGTGAGTGCATTTCTTTTCAGAAAGATTCTTATGGCGTCGCGATCAGACTAACCGATTTCTATTTGCTTAACAAGCAATAATATATCGTTCTTCTCAATTAATGATTCTAAACTATCCATGTCACTGGATGATGTTCAACCTCCTCAGCGCACCACTTCTCGACGTGGCAGGGGTACGGAAGGGTCCACTCCCAATGAGGCTGCAAGCTCTCAAACGCTGAACACTAAATCATCCTCACCTGATGACCAAGCCGGCCATGCGACCCCTGATGCTGCGTTTGCCCAATACGCTTCTACTCGAGCAGTCACCCCCCTCTCTTTCGCCAATCAAGACGTGTGCCCTGATGACGCGCTTGCCAAATACGCCTCGTCACGACTATCCCCCCCGCCCTCTTTCCTTAATCACGATGGCTGCCCTGATGACGCGCTTGCGAAATACGCCACATCCCGAGCAGCAACTCCGTCTCCTATGGTGAAACATGATGCGTCCTCCGATGACATGCCTGCAAAATATGCACCGTCCCGAGCAGCTAATCCGTCCTCTATGCTGACAAGCGCTCTCTCTGCTGATGCGGCTGCGAAATACACCTCGACCCGAGCAGGTACCCCGTCCCCCAATTCCCAAAGCGAAGTTTCTCCTGATGATGCCGTCGCGAAGTACGCCTCGACACGAGCAGGTGCTATCTCTCCTTTTCTTGGTCCTCGCAGGTCCAATTCCGTGTTGAGCTTCATCCGTCGAAGTTTGTCTTTGACACCCGTCCCGGATGGGCATGAGTCGCCAGCCCCACCAGCACAAATGATGAGCTACATTGACTCGACCACCGAACCACTTCCTACGGCCCGCAGAAGTGGAGACTTTCAACCCCCCTCACTTAATCCAAGCGCCCCCTTGGAAGGTGGGGATGATTATTGCAAGCCATTTTCGGTGATCATCGAGGAAGATGACGAGGATGACTTCCGCCCAACAAGATCTACGAACAGTCCATTCACTCCCAACAAATCCAGCTTCTGGCAAACCTCTCAAGCACATTTGCTCGATGATGAAAATATCCCTCTCCCAAGACGACTGCCTCAAGCTGCGTTAGGTCAAACAACGTGCCACCCTAGTCGTCTTCAATCCAATACCATGAACTCAGTGGGCCCCATATCCACTTCGATCACACCTTCATCTTCCACCTCAAGGGTGACGTCATCATCATCACATGTTCGCCGATCAAGGTCTGGAAGTTCTGCAACCCGCGACTCTGGAAGCTCTCATCATCTTTCCTCTAATCAGCTCGCCTCGCCCCTCACATTGACTCTAAAACGGAACCCATCAATGTCGACAAATCCCTACGGACGGCGGAAGAAGGGGCTAGACCCCTATCAGCATCTGCCTCTCTCTCCCCGTCATCTTCTCGACCGCACAATCTCCGACCAGCATACTCTCCCTATCAAACGCCACCCGTCCAACCCCACTTTCCGTCCCCCTCATTCAGATCAAGAAATTATTTCTTCCAACGAACCTGCAGGAATGCGAAGGACAGCCTCCGCTCAGGCAAGGCTTCCACTCTCCGGTTTGTATTTCTCCTTTCCTTTTTTTAATTCTCATGTTAGATGCCCTGTTAATTTCTTCTGACAAAAAAAAACTCTTGTGTAGGTACCATGTCATCTGGAGGCGTCCGTAACTCGTCATTTGTTCCATAATGATACGTAGATTGTTATATGGTCCTATTTACCTTAATGGGGATTGTCTGCACCCGAATAAAACACCCTCACATCATTTACTGTATACAACTCTCATCATCCTCCCCCGTTTTCATGACATTTCTTAAATTTTCTCTGTATTTATCTTTCCTTTCCTTTCTTTTTTTCCATTTGTCATTCTTGGTATCACAGAATGGTTTGGGGGCACATAGCTATTTTTTTTTTCTTTATTTAGTAGTTTTCATAAACCATCCTTTTCTTTACGCATCAACGCAGATGAAATCTCACAACGACACGCTTTTTCATGTCCAATTCGCAAGACCTAGTATCAATTTCTATGACCTGTCTGTAGTGGGTAGCTTCCTGGGCTACATGTGGTGGTCACTTGCAAGGAGAAGGGTACACAGACGTGATCCCGAGAACTGACAACAATAGCCTGGCTCACATCGCATAAATATCAGCAAGCTCCCAGACAAATTGGCTGATATGAGGGGATTAGCCTTGACTGGACCTTCCTTCAAAAGGCCTTATGTGAACCAGGCTAATGGACTTTCTTCATCCCAACTACGTGGCAACAACCCATGATGTGGTGCCAAAGCATAATCCTGCTTGCCACACCCTTACAGACACAAGCATACTGGAATCTTTGAGCCCCACATTACCAGGACTGCCCCCATGACTCACATGTGCCTCCTGGTATTGCAGTTGTGCTGTGTGCCATAGGCTGGGCAGCAGCTGCTCCATCCCCATTCCTCAAAATCAACACATCCCCAGATGATGTGGGCCTTGCAAAATATACTTCATCCTTGGAAGCTCCTCTGTCCTCTGTGTCCACCATCATGTAATTCTCATCTTGTGATGATTAGTTTGCACAACTCTGAGCATGTACACCTCTATCACTGGAGGTCTTCCTTGTCAATCTGGAAACCCCAGATCTGGTCAATTTTTTTCCATATTTTTGGTGGGTCCCTGGGGGATTGAATTTCCTCAATTTACACAATGGTATCCATCAATACTAAGGTATTTAAATTCAAAGACATCATCACCTCACAGGACTTGTTGGAAGAAGAGTCATCTATGGATGGCAATGTTTGAGCGGAACAACCTGGTGCTCAAAACCTTGAAGACTGACCTCTTTAGCAACACCCCTTCTGCATTATATATATATATATAGGGCCTTAGGAAAACATCTCCCAAGTTTCGGTCAAATGACTCCCACGATGCTGCAGAAATCAATTTTGGGAGTTGTCTGACCAATTCCTTTCTGCTCTATGGGAGCCATTGCACTAGAAATCCCAAACAATTCTCAAAATAACAATATATATATATATATATATATATTTCATGTAATACAAGCCCCAAACCCAAATGAAATTGGGAGAATTTTAGAGGTCTCACAATGCCTCTTTCTTCCATTTTTTAGGTTGATTTGATGTAAAAAATTGAAGAAGGGGGTATACACATAATTACTAATTTTCCCGATAAATGATACACATAGCTTCTGAATGACATTTTCAACAATTGACTATGACCCCTTCATTGCATTAAAAGAAATCTCTGGCCTCATAGAAGTTACAAAACTGATCATAGATTGTACATGTGTTTTTGATGGGTGCTCCCAAGGGCCCAAAGGTTTTTTGAAAGTGAGAAGAACAACCTATAATCCAACTCACATATCTTCTGAATGATTTCCCCTAAGCTCGTAAATTCTTTGAAAATAGGGTATACCCCGACAAAATCCTGTGTCTGTCCTTGGAACCCACCAAATCCTTTGTCCAAGCTTGGATTTAGCACAAAGAATTCTCCAGGGTTGATTTTATTTTATTTATTTTTTTTTGGTGAGAATGAGGCCAACAACTCCCAAATAAATTTTTTAATTGACCACATGACTCCCAAAGTTGTTTTTTGAAACATTGTGGGAGTTTTTGGACCAAAACTTGGTAGTTGTTTTCCTAAGGCCCTATATATTTATATAAGTATATATATTGGTGTGTGTCTTCCTCTTTTGATCCACCATGTACTCTTGATATAAATTCTTGACCCATCTTCCCCCCCACATATTCTTTTGTTTGTTTATTTTGAGCTTGTATGTATTTTCTCTTCTCTTTTTGTTGGTTCTTTTCTCTTTGGCAAGTAGTCTTATGACATTTTTCTTTTTTTTTTTGGTGTTTGAGCTTGGGAGAAAGTGTTGGGAAAATGTGAGTTTCATGTGGAGAAACTTGTTTGGATGTGATAAAAAAAAATAGACCAGGTTCTTCTTGTACCCCTACATGGTCTACAAACCTTTTCACTATTTGCCTTCCTTTCAGTGTTTATCACCATTTTTGGAATGCTTGATTGGAGTTTGAATTGGAATATTCTTCAAAAAGGTGCCCTCCATCCATTTCAGTGAGATGCAAAGTATTGAGGATGGTGGGGGGAGGGCTGAGCCAAAGGTAGAAAGGATTAGACTAAGTGAGAAACAGGATGGCTGTGAAAGTTCATTTCATTAAATTTCACAATAAATAACTCCTGGTGTACATCATAATTTTCAACTGTATTTATAGAACCTTTCCCCATGCCCCTCCTAGCTCAGTACAGACCCTGAATCCCCTTTATACTGAGCTAGGTAAGTTTTCCATTTCTCTGTTTTCTTTCATCTTTCATCTCTTCATTTTGTCTCATTTGCAAATCTTGATTGTAATTACGAGAGAACCTGAATCCCCTTTCTACTGAGCCATCTTTAAATACTACTCACTTAGGTTCCAGAACTTTTCTCTCCAAATAGATGTTTTGTATTGGACATATTATTGCCTTCAAGTGAAGAGTCTATCCTGAGACTCTTACCATCATGAAAAAACTAGTGTCACTTGCTATCAAGTGACATACCAGCTTACAAAGAGACCCTTCGAACAAGTGACATTATTTTTTTCATGGTGTACAATGGTCAATTTGGAATCATCTCAAAATCTAGGATTTTGAAGTCTAGATATGGATCTGAAAGTGGCTTCCAGACAACAGGAAGACTTCCACTTACCCTTACTGCCTATTTGGCTATGAAAAGCATATAACTGAAGTTTCTAGTCATGGATTTATTGAATCCTGAAGCAAATCAAGCAGATTTTGCAAACCATTCTTTGATTTGGAAGACTGCCCATTTTCACTATTATTCTTGTTGCCAGGTGAGAGCATGAGCCTCCAAAGTGGAAAAGGACACAAATTGTTTTGTGAAAGAGTGTTTTATTTCTGACGAAGGGTAGAACACTAGATAACAAGGGAAGAAAGAAGAAGGAATATTTTTTGAATAATCTACTGTTTTTCTCCAAGCTAATGGAGCTGGGCACAGGAGCAGGATTCAGGTGACTCAAACTGTTCAAATATTTTTAGAGAGAGCTGGATTTAAGCTGAGATACACTAGCCTCCTCTGGGTGAATCAACAGAGGGTTCTGGTAAGAATTGACCAGTCCAGATTATTTAGGGAGTGCCCCAAGGCTCTTTAAGTGGAAAACTATGTGATTTTCGTATTGAAAAAAACCACTGAAAAACAGGGTATAGAAGAAGGGGAAAAAACAGGTAAGTAGCAAGAGTTGGGTTCAGAACCAACCAGCAAGGTGAGAAAGGAAAGAGAAGAAAAACTGATTAACAGGATAGCTGACTTACTGTTAAGTGATAATGAAACTGAGGCAGTGGGATAATTACTTGGAAGTGAGGAACCTCTGGATTCCTGGGTGATCTGTTGTTGTTCTGGTTTGTTTCTGGCCTGAGGTTGAAAATTTTCACCTGGTCTGTTGTTCTAGAAATGGGGTGAAAATCAAATTGAAGGTATTCAATATGTTTTCAAGCTAAAATCCACTTATTTCAACATTGATTATATCAGGCACACAACAAAGCTATATCACACCTCATGGATTTTATATGGGTAAAAAAAAAAGAAGGAGAATATTCTGAGAGAAAGTGGTTTAATTTATGAAGATTGCTTGTAGATATAAAAAACTCTTTTCAGAAAGAATTAAATGAAATAAATATGTTTATTTAAAATTTAAGCCTTTTGAAAAGGCTTTATGTCCCTAAGGCTGAGACCAGATATCATGTCCAGCTGTTCTTTCTTCATGATAAGAAAGAAAATTTTGTTATAATCTTCACATGCATATGCAGTGTGTTGTCTATTTGTTAGGTTTCAGCTCACACACTATGAGATGGATGTGAATGTAGCTTTGAAATATCTTGAAGATAATAGAATCAAGTTTGAAGCAAGTATAACTAAATAGGACAATGGCTATTGGCAAAGGATAAGGTGCTCAGTCCTGTTGTCTTCTTTCTTCAAGTCCTTCTCCCGTCTCAGCTCATTCTATTAGTCTACCTCTCCATGATCCAACATTGGTTATTTCCAGCCTTTTTATCTTCAATTGTCTCTGTTCTGATCTCTTTTTTCTCTCAGCATGTTGGCTCTTGTTCCAGTAATCAAAAACCAAAATTGCAGATTCTTTAAAATCATCAAAACCATTTCATTCTATCATTGTCTTTCCCTTTATTCTTAAATTAATTTTCTCATTCTTCCTTATTCCATATTGTATTAGAGACACTCAATTTGACTCCTTTGATGAACTAGCAATTTAAAAATAGCGGATTGGTTATAGAAGTCTCTCCAAGGTATAATACCTTGTCTAGCCAATCCCCTTTTTGATTTCCCAATGAAGAGACACTACATGTCTCTTGAACCTTTTCTCTCTTGAACGAGTAATCAACTCTAACTCAGCCCACTCATCATATTTTTTGACAAGTTAATTCCACTGTGGTTCTCTTCAAATCCTTATCTCAAAACTCTGATGGACAACCCTGAATCACTCCTTTGCAACATCAAAGCTGCTAAATGTCATGCACATGCCCAAGCTTTTAACTCAGCTCCTTTTCCTTCCTGATCTCCCCTCCTTCCAAGGCCCCTTCCCTGATGGCCAAATCTACACATCACCCCAAAAAGCAAGGCAATGTGTGAATGTTGCCTTGCTCCAAAGCTTGATATTACAGAAGAATAACCTATATGATAGTCATGAGTTTCCAGAACATAACTATCAGTCAATCCCCATGTTACTTTTGGTGTACTTAAATCTTAAAAGCCACAATTATGGGCTTCAATACATAAATCTTCTTTAGGGGATTTCAGGGATGCAGTGAAATCATTGCCCAATACATAACTTGGTTTCTGGCCCTTTCCCAGTAGACATATTGAAGTGTAGTAAACAGAGCTTACAACCAAATGAAATTAGATACACATATTTTATTGGTCAATTTGTATTTATTGCTTTAACTACTGATTACATATATTCCAAGAGAAGGCAGGATGTGGGATAATTAAAAGATATATTTTAAGGCTGGGTGCTCAATATGCCTGTGAGATTAGCACATCATCAACAACATCTTGTCAGGGTTGCAACAGATGAGTCCTGACTCTGATGTGAGCTCACCAAGGCAAGCCATCCTGACAAGAGGAATGTGGAAAGAAGAAAAAACAAAAATATTTTGACCTCTGAAGCAAAGTCTACAATTTATACACAGCATGATCTTCCAGGAAGAAGGGGATAGTCTGATTGAACACCCATGTATAGATCTGGACTTATTCCATATGACAGTATGTACATGTTACACTTTTTTGTAAGGAAAGTGTATGTAACCTGCTGCTTATGAACTTTGAAACACTGCACTGCTGCAATCTGATTTAGTCAACAAAACATCCCCCCAAACTTTGGCACAAACCAACAAGCTGTTGGTAGGTACTCAATGTAAACCAAATGTTGATGTCACTTGCCACACACAAGATCCGACATAACCGGCCATCAATGTGTCCACACCAGCTTCTTACTGCCCTGTTATCACCAAAATATATTTTCTAACTTCTGTCTGCAAAAAATACTTATGAATTGTACAAATTGATTCCCATTTGCTAGAAAAGAATGGATCCAGAGCAAGATACCCAACGCAAAGCCCAAGAAAACCTCAAATGCCTCGGAACAATCTCCAGTAATTGCTGCATAGTTGATCTCCTCCGCGGATCAATTAAATATCACAGCCAGACACACGCGCTTCTTTACAAAGGACCAGAAACAATCAAGGTTTTTACGTGGCCAGGGGTGCAAGCCGGCCATTTTGCTCAACCACTGGCGGTTGTTTTGAAACAGTTGATTGTAGGGACAAGTGGTACGGTTTCAAAGGAGCTGAATACATGTTTAACCCACAAGGTAGGCAAGCAAACCTCCATTGAGATATTGTACCCAACAGTTATTGTGGGTGCCACCCTTGTTGCTTCTCCGACCCCAATACCAACTCTGAAATTAATATTAATAATATTCACGCCAAAGGATCAATCTTCCGAGGTACTGAGAATATTTAAAAATAGCCATCTTCAGATCCAAAACGTTGAAGGCTACTGTCCAGAAAAATGCGGGGGAGTTCCACATTTGTCTCATGTGAACAATTGGCTAAGATTGTTGCATGCAACATTTATATACGGCTGCAAAACACCTCTCACCAACAACAAGCTCTGAATTTCATTTGACAGTTGGAATCACCAGAATCAAATATCATGTCTGCATTTTGGGAATCATTGGCCTGCGAGTGGCTCAAACAGTCATTCAATAATATGATGAAAGCCGGGGGACTCACCACAATCAAGGGGCCATTTTAGCAGATGACATGGGTCTTGGAAAAACTTTAAGTTCCCCAGCCCTGATCACCAGTACTAAAAATGACGCCGAATTGTTTTATCAGAAGCACAAGCGGAATGCTAAGGCAATGTTGGTGATATGCCCCTTATCAACCCTGGGAAATTGGGAAGCAGAGATCCGAAAACACCTCGAACCAAGTCTCATCAAGTATGCTGTGTACCATGGGGAAGAGCTCAAAAAGTGGACAGGACAAGAAATTTGGTCAAACAATGTTGTCCTTGTCACATACGACACCTTAGCAAATGGATCAATCTCGATGTGATGTCTTGTTTGAAGCAACATGGTTTCACACGATATTGGATGAAGCCCAGTGAGTGAATTCAGAAGTATTTGCCAAGAGTTGCCCTCCGCTGGTAACTGTAGCTGATAAAAGGTTGTTAGTTTGATTCATGATTCATCAACAAAGCAAAGCAGGGCCATTCTGGCATTGGATACTCAACGAAAAATATGCCTAACGGGAACACCACTGCAGAATCACTTGATTGACCTATAAATGTTACTTCAATTTATTCAAGTGGACCCATCGGCAAGGGAGGAAGTGTGGTGATCATTTATCAAACCCAACATCCGACGTAAATCAGCAAAGACAATTGAATTGCTTCAGCAACTGTTGACCACTGTTTCAATAAGAAGATTAAAGACGGAAGTGCTGAAGATGCTACCTAAAGTGGAAGAACAAGTTGGAGTACGACTTCAAGAACCTTGGCAAGAAGACTACCTTCAGCAATATCACAACTTTGCCAATACATTTAGAGTGAACCGATGGAGTGAGACTTGGGATGTGATGGAGTTTTTTCAACAACTAAAGATGCTGCAGCTGTATTGTGATCATCTGGGATTGTTATATTGCAGCAAGTGGGATCTACCCAAAAACAAAACAATGTGGTGTGACTGTCCAAAAATTGTGCACTTGATAACAGATCTGAAGAAACATCTTGAATCTGAGCAAGGAGGCAAAATAACAAATGGGGTGGCTTTTTCACAGTGGACAGCCTTCCTGGATATTTGAGTGCTGTGTTGAATGATCCAGCAGAATAATTTAGAATGTGCACACTCAAGGGGGTTTTTGTTTTAGTGTGGGTGTAGCACTCAAAATGGAATGTATGAATTTTGAACAGCTCAATGGAGCGTGCTCAATTCAGCAAAGGGAGAGGAGCTTCGAGAATTTTAGGAAAGACGCAAGAATTCAAATACTTTTGGCCTCCATTGGAGCCGGTGGAGTTGGGATTGACCTGACTTACGCACAAAAGGTTTACCTGATGGTGAGTCAGTCTGATGAAGTGTGGTAAGATAGATTGCCTGATGGAATCATATTAAATTCAAAAAAATGAAGGAGCCATGTTGGAATCCCAGAATTGAAAGCCAGGCGTCCAATAGGGCCTATTGCCTTGGCCAAAACTGTACGACTCATATAACTTGTTACTTTGTAGAAGATAGAATTGAGGTCAATGTGATGGAGGTACACTACAATATCCTCATGAAAGATGGTGGGAAGACAGCTGATGGTTAAAAGCAATATATACACATTCAAATTTGTAGATACAAAAAAGGAAGCAGGAAGTAGTTCAGTAAGCATTTTTCTATTTACAGATATTCAGAAGACATGGCACCAATGAGAGTAATCCAAAAGCTTAGAATTTGATCAAACAAGGTGTTGGAATTTCAACTCTTCCCCTCAGAATTTTCTTGTTTTTCTTTTTTCTTACTTTGACTGAATGATTGCAATATAAAAGTAGTCTGTCTTTTGTAAGGTCTGATGCATCTA
This sequence comes from Puccinia sorghi, assembly GCA_001263375.1. Taxonomy (NCBI): domain Eukaryota; kingdom Fungi; phylum Basidiomycota; class Pucciniomycetes; order Pucciniales; family Pucciniaceae; genus Puccinia; species Puccinia sorghi. The sequence continues at coordinate 38,663 of LAVV01010165.1, forward strand.
AAAA